>JAJPUD010032366.1:0-11961 GCA_023553655.1 Myrmecobius fasciatus
AAGAAAGCCTTGTGACATGGAGTCCAGTTTGTGTCTCTCTTTGGAGCATTTTCTGGAGTTGCTTTACCTTTAGGGGCCTCAGGATTTGAGGTCTGTTCTTCCCTCTCTCCATAAAAGTTGTCTATGGTGAGAGCTCTTTTTGGTTTTTTATTCATTTTTTTAAAGGTATGAGGTCTGTTTAAGGCAAAGGTGGGACAGCTGCTTTAATTTGCCCTGGGGCAGTTCTGCTGATTGAGTTATTTAGGGAGCTGGGCAGTTCTGCTGATTGAATTATGTCAGGTGCTGGGCAGTTCTGCTTTAGTTCCCACTGGGGCAGTTCTGCTGATTGAATTATTTCAGGTACTGGGCAGTTCTGCTGATTGAATTATTTCTGGTGCTGATCAGTCCTGCTGATTGATTGATCACCCTAGGGTGCTGTGTAATGGCAGCTAGGTCAGATGCTCATCAGGGGTTCAGTGGTTCACAATCTACCCCCCACAAAAGGCAGACCCTCCAAACCACCTGCCCACAATCAGGACAAATTGTTCCAAGAGGCCTGCAGAAGACTCCCAGGTGTGTGAAAAGCACAACGCTCCCACTCCTGTTCCGACTCCTATTCCAGCTCCCTGCTCCAGCTCCCTGCCCTGGTCTCCCTGTGCTGCAGTCTGGGTTCAGCAGACCACCTCCCTGCCCAATTAAGACAGACCTATTTTGAAGTTTTTCCAGAGTATCTTCTTCTAGAATCGTGTTGTCCTCCAGATATTGTGGATTTTTTTGCTTCAAAATCAGTCTAGAGGCTTCATATGTTGTTGGTTTGAGGGAAAGTTAGAGGAGGTTACAGAGACTCCTGTCTGATCTCCACCATCTTGGCTCCACCTCTGATACCTTTTTTTGGGAGTGTCTCATTATTCCAGGAGGACTACTGTTCTGCCTCAACTCTTGTTCCTTTTTACCATTATTAACTCCCCCCCCCCAAGGATTTACATCATATTGTCTATGGAGGAAATCTGGAGAGTCTGAATTTTCTGACCTACTCCACAATCTACCCAGAATCCTCTCCTATTGTCTAAATTCTTACCGTATGTCTTCTATTAAAACTTCTCTGATCTTATCGATAGAAAAACAATCCCTTCCTTTTCTGTTTTAATAAATAATTGTCCCTATATATTCTTCAATTGAAATATTTGTATTTTCATTACTAGTTTTCCCCCCAAGTAAAATGTTATATCTACCAATTAGATTGACAGTTGGTGAATATATACAATATCTTTTGTCTTTCTAAATGCAGTCATAGATTTTTCATATAGCAGGCATGCAAAGAAATATCAGTGATGGAGACAACAATGATTGCCTTTAGCATAGCAGCCTAAAACCTGAATCACTTTTGTCTGATTCAATTCTAAAAGAACTTCAATCAAGTTGCATGTTTTTAACTTGCTTATCACATGTCAGACAAACCCTACATTAACTTGAGGCTTTTACTATGAAATATTGCTCTTTATTCCAATGTAAACATAAAAAACAAACAAACAAACAAACAAAAAAACTCTGCTTTGCTCGCTAGAAGGCCTGTCTGCCTTCAGTTATAAACTACTATTTTTTCTTTTCTTGGGACACATTGGATCGAAACTTTATGCAGACTTTCTGTGACTACAATTATTTTCTAATTTGAATTCCTTAGCAATAATATCCATATCAACATTTAGCAGTGCATGGATGGGAAATGCAGGTTCTTATTTTTTGGATGTATTTAAAGGAGAATGTACTTTTATTTTTACTTTTTAAAGTATGTTTAATGTATTTATTTTAAAAATGCAAAATAAGAAAAAAGAAAGAAGAAGAAAAAACATTGTCATATGCTGAGCAGAACATCAGACAGGATTCAAAATATGTAACAGTAAATTTCCATTTCAAGAAAACATATATAATAGTAGAAGAAATTATATTCAGAACTCTCCATCTTTTCTTTGTTTCCTTGTACATTATCTTTTGTTTTCTGACTGTGTCCTTTTTACTTTATTCTTTCTTTCTACTTTCCTGCAGCCCCCTCCTCCCCATCTCTCCCAAGCAGGGAGCATAGATATATTTATGTATACATGTATTTATACACATCTGCACACACAAACATATATACGAATGCACACATATACATAGGCCTACATAAATTTCTGCACACATATTGGCATATATACACCTACATCTAAAAATATTAATATGGCTGACATATAATGTAGATTTCTCTTTTAATTGAATCTTTTAAAAGTCTGTCTTTGTATGGGATCAATGTTTACTACTCCTACCTTTACCTTCTAATAAATTCTTCTCCTAATTGTGGTTATTGCATTTTTCTATATCTCCTTTCTTATCCCTCCTAATTTTTCTAAGGTTAAGGTTGCCTTACAGTTATGTAACCTCCTCACTATCCCACTCATGGATCCCTCCATTATGTTCTCTCACACTTTTTCCCTCTCTTTATCTTATTCTTATTAATCTACTCATCCTCCTTTTACCTCATCTTATCCTATACCCTGCCCCATTATTTTTTAATAGATTTTAAAAGATGCTATTCCCTTTTTGGTATACACACACACACGCACATGCACACAGATACACACATGTATATATGTATATATGTATGAATTGTTTCCTTTTCATTCCTTATGTGAGTAAGTTTTCAGAAATATTAGCCGTTCTCCCCCATCTAATTTTCCTATGTAATTTCTCTATATTTCTTCTTGCTGTCATACCTCATTCCTATAGCATAATGACTATTTTAACCTTTGACTAAATGGTTTTGCTTTTTAAAAATCACAACATAGACATCAATAACCCAATCTTTCTTTTGGACTACCTAATTACTAATGTCAATCTTAGACATTTTTATATATTTCCATATATAAAACACAGTTTATCCTTATTAAGTCCCTTGAAATTAGTCCTTTTTGATGGCTATTATTCTATTATATTTTCTGTTGAGTTCAGGTTTGTTTGAGGCAAAATTCTGAAACTGAAAATTCATTGTATCCACTAAAAAATCAATATTATTTTTAATTTTTCTGGGTATAATATTTTTGCCTGAAACTGTAGTTATTTTTTATTATTGATATATAGTATTTCAGGACCTGCAGTCTTTTATTTTAGCCACTGACAAATTCTGTGCAATTTCAACTGTAGGTCCAGTATATTTTAATTTGTTGCTGTTATTTGTAAAATTTTCTCTTTGATTTGGTGTTTTCGAATTTAGTGATAATGTTCTGGCGTGTTTTTCTTGTAGGATATCTTGCAGATGGTGATTGGTGTATTTTTCCTTCTATTTCTACTTTTTTCTCTTTTTCTATTACTTTAGGACAATTTACTTTTTTTAACAATATGTATTTCTTGTATCATTGTGTAAAATTTTCTTTTTCTTTTTCTTTCTTTTGGGGGCATAGCTTTCAGGTAGTTCAATTATTCTTGTTTTCTCTTCTTGATTGGTTATACAGATTTGTTGCTTTTCTTATAAGACATTTCACATTTTCCCCTATTTTTTATTCTTTATATTTTGTCTTATTTGTCTCTTGTTCTCTTATAACTTTGACTGTTCCTCTTGCCCAACTCTATTTTCCAAAGACTCATTTTCTGCTTTAAACCTTGTATCTCCTTTTCTAGTTGATTGAATTTCTTTTCACAATCTATTTTTTTTCTTTTTTGTTTGTTCTTGTTTTCCTCTGTCTCTGTCATTTTATTTTTAAAGTTTTTTTTTTAATTCTTTTATTACTTTTTTATAGAGAGGTAATCATTTAACTTTTTTTTTGGAGTAGGAGAGGATTTTTGACTTCAGTTTCCTCTTCTGAACAGAAGGAACCCATCTTACTTATTCTCATAGTAATTTTTTAAGATTGAGTTCTTTTTCCTTTGCTTGACATTTAAAAATATAAAAATCTTAGTGTAATTATCTCTAGTCCTGGGGTGTAAGGGATAGTACCTCTGGCTTCACTTCAGTTCTCCTCTTTAACCTAGAACCCCAAATAAAGAACTCCAGCCTCTGATCCACATGTGCAAGAATGTTTGTGGCAGCCCTTTTTGTAGTGGCTAGAAACTGGAAACTGAATGGTTGCCCATCAATTGGAAAACGGCTGAACAAATTATGGTATATGAATGTCATGGAATATTATTGTTCTGTAAGAAACGACCAGCAGGATGATTTCAAAGAGGCCTGGAGAGACTTGCATGAACTGATGCTGAGTGAAATGAGCAGAACCAGGAGATCATTATACATGGCAACAATAAAACTATATGATGATCAATTCTGTTGGACATGGCCCTCTGCAACACTGAAATGTCTCAAACCAGTTCCAATTGTTCAGTGAAGGAAGCCATATACACCCAGAGAGAGGGATATGAAATGTGGACCACAACATAACATTTTCACACTCTCTTGCTTGCATTATGTTTCCCTTCTCAGGTTTTTTTTTTCTCTTGTATATCTGGTTTTTCTTGTATAATGTATAAATTCTTGTAACTGTATAAATATGTATACACGTATTCGATTTGTCATATATTTTAACATAGTTAACATTTTTGGACTACCTGATATCTAGGGGAAGTGGTGGGGGAAAAGAGGGGATAATTTGGAACAGAAAGCTTTGTAAGGGTCAATGTTGAAAAATTATCCATACATATGTTTTGTCAATAAAAAAAGCTTTAATAAAATATATATACATATATATAAAGAACTCCAGTTTCCTTTAAGTGCCTGTAGCCTGACCTACTGTTTCTGCACTCACTGGATGTGCTGGTTCCTTTTTGCCAGGGCCACATTTCAGCAGAATTGCTGGTCCTGGAATTCCTTAACAGCAGAAGTTTCCCCAATCTTCGCACATTCAAACCCTCCACTTACTGTACTATCCAGAAGGTGAAAGTTCTTGTGGTTGGGACTGAGGCTATCTTTAAGCCTAGCTAGTTCCAGGGCTCTCCACTTGCTGTTTCAGTGGAATTGTCCTGGAGAGGTTTATACTTCACACTGGTTAGATCTCAGTTCCTGGGTCTTTCTTTGGGCCTTCTCTGGTTGTCCCAGGAGGTCTTCTAATCTGCCCCAAATTGTATTTGTTTTTCACTAGTCTACATTTGCCCTGAGGTACAATTTAATTTTGTCTGTGGGGGGAGGTCAGAGATCCAATAGTAAAGTGGAAAATGCTTTTAAGAGCATATGTAGGTAAAGGTATGATGCCCTATCTGGACAGGGGGAGGGAAGGAGAGAAGGGAAAGAAGGAAAGGAGTTTTTCAACTGAAAGGGTGGTAGCTGAACATACAAATTTATGAAAATGATAAAATTGTATTTCACTCATTCCAACTCCACTCAAATGAGCTTGATAGAGTTATAAAGTCTGTGTCCAGTTAATTTTTGGTCAAAATGAAAAATTTGCCAATAAAATCTTTTTGGGATTACAAAATGAATAGTCATTGTATGGAAGCATTTAATCAGAAAACTCTAGATAATAGGCTGTCAGAGGATCAGCTTCTCCTCTCAAAGAATTATAAAAACAGTTGGTTACACCCTCAGAAGACTTGTTCAGTAGCAGCTAATAAAGAGGCTAATACCACTTGAAGGCAATCTTGAGTAGTTTGCCACAAGGTTTGGTACTGTAGTTCTGTTTAGCATTAAGATTTATAATGTAGGTAGTATTTCATATACACACATGCATATGCACATACACATACATATGTATATGAAGTTGAATACATAACAGATATTTAATCAGAATAAGTTAATTAATATATTTAAGAGAGATAAACAAGCACTTTTTGACCTGTCATTGTCAATTTCTGTGAAACATTGGAAAAATCATTTAACTTTCAAGTTTTCCATTTCCTTTTTTGTAAAATTAAGTGGCAGATAACTTATAAAGAACTTTCCAACTTTTAAATATGTTCCTAGAATTTTAAAAATATCACAGTTTCATAATATGATAATCATAGAATATTATCACTCTAAAGAACCATTGAAGATATTTGGAAAAGGATAGATATACTCTAGAGTTAGACACAAGGTTTTGCTGATTATTTTTTAAAATCCCACTTCTAATAATTATTAGTTATATGACCATAGACAAGTCTTTTAATTCCTCTGAGCCTCAGTTTATTCTCTTATTCCTTTACTTCCCCTCCCAATTCTCATTCACAATCTCTCAGGGTCAGCTGATCTTACCCATTAAGAAAATCCCTTAATTTTCTAAGGAAGCAGGATATAAATTGAGGGCATGGTTAGGAAGAAGTTTTCCCTACTTGTCTACCTTCAAAATTCTCTGTCTTTTCCTTTCTCACTTTCTTTTTATATTTTCTGTCTCTGTCTCTCCTTCACTCCTTCTGTCTCTTTCTCTGTTTCTAAATCTTCCCATAAGATTAGTTGTAAACATGAGTTATATAAACACTTAATAAGGGCTCTGTCTATGTATCTCTCCCTAAAATAAGACCTGAAGTTATCATAATGTGCCTCTCAGTTTCCCTCAGTTGCAGTATCAGTCTCCCTTAATTGCTGTTTCAGTTTCCCTTAATTGCTCTGTCCCAGAATAGAATCCCCACTTCCTGACCTTCAGAAATAATTGGACTCACATTCCAAAGTAATCATGAAACCTCCAGATGGCCAGCCTCGACCTACCTCTCATCTATCTATGACCCAGACAAGCAGCCTGCTTTGGCAAGTCTCCTTACTCCTAACCTGTCAGAACTGAATTTATTGTTTCCTTGGACACCAGATGTGCTCAGTTGTTCCCATGAGTTTTGTCTCCCTGAGCTATAAAATGTTTGAAGTTCCTTGATGGAACTCCTGTGTACTTTGTACTCAATTGGCTGACTGTGTCAGTCTTTGGGCCTGGACTGCATGCTTTGAGACATGAGTCCCACCAGTCCTGATCCATAGCTATGGATTCTGAACTCTCAATTAACATCAATAAAGCATTACCTAATTTCCATGTGTGATACTGCCTCAGTTTCTCCCTGAGCATTACAATATCACAGAATTATAATGAGGTTCAAATGAGATAACAATATAAAATTATCTGCTACATATATTATTAAGCTATATAAATGGCAGTTATTATTAAATATAATTGTCAACATAAAACTTATTGATAACATTTAAAGATGTCTCTAATTTACCTTTCCATCTCTGTTTCACAGAATTATTCTTTATGCACACTTTCTTCCAAACAAATTAAATTAGGAAACTCATTAGGTGATTGATTTAGAATTGAATCTATTTCTAGGGCGTCAAGTCCAAGTTCCTTTACATTTGAGGATACTGAGACTTAGAGATATTAAATTCTTTGCCCAAAGATCACAACTAGCAAGGGATTAAGGCAGAATTTTAATCCAGTGAGTCTGACTCCAAATCTAAAATTCATTCAACTTCCATCAGAGTCACAATCCAACTTCCACATGTCTAGAATAAACTCTCTTTTTATTTCTACTTTTTAGAATATTTTTGAAAACTCATTTCAAGTGTAATCTCATCTATAAATGTTTCTTCTGTTCTCATAAGTGTTAGTGTTCTCCTTTAAACAATCTTTTCTTTACTTCTGATCATGTTGAGTCTTCTTAATGGAAGTTCATGAGGATAAGGGTTTTTTACTCTATTGTTTGTTGGATGGAATTATAGTATTTAATCCTTTTTTTTTTCAGATGGTCCTGCATAGAAATTATATGGCTGTTGGTCTTTGACATAAATGGGGGAAGGAATAAATTTTTATTCAGGGCCTGCTATGTGCCAGAAAATGTTTTAAGAACTTCACAAATATTGACATTTTTGAGTCTTGCAATCCTGTGAGATAGGTGCTAAGATCTCCCATTAAGAAACTGAAGCAGGGGCAGCTAGGTGGCACAGTGGATAGAGCACCAGCCCTGAAGTCAGGAGGGCCTGAGTTCAAATCTGGTCTCAGACACGTAACAGCTGTGTGACCCTGGGCAAGTCACTTAACCCCAATTGCCTCAGCAAAAAAAAAAAAAAAAAAAAAAAAAAAAAAAAAAAAAAAAACAAAGAAACTGAAGCAACTGGAGGTAGCTGACTTGCCCAGTATCAAAAAACAAGTACATTTCTGAGAATAGATTTTTAACTCTGATATTCCTGACTCCAGGCCAGTTTTTCTATCCTCTATCCTCTGTAGTCTCTTTGATTACTAGCTGGTCTAATCAATAAATCATTAAGTCAATAAATGTACTACATTGCCCACTCAGAATATATAAGAAGGTCTATATTCAATTTCTGTTCTCAAAGAACTTTCATTTTAATGGAGGAGACAGCAATGCATATATATCTGTGTATACACACACAGAGACACAATTATACATGGGGAGAGAGACACAGACAGAGACAGGGAATGAGAGAAAGAGACAGCCAGACAAAGCCAGACAGACAGAAAAGAGAGAGACAGAGAGATGTCGGGGAATAAGAGCAAGAAGGTTGGAAAAATTCTCTGGAGCTAGGTTGTGAGTAAACAAGTACTAAATAGAGGACTGAATAATTTTCTATAGTAAATTTTCTTTGTACGTTGTTTCAAAAACCTTGTGGTTCTGGGGACAGTACAAATGGCTTTTTCTTTAAAATTCAAGGAAAAAAGAGTAGAGATAGCTAAAAGCATCCAGTAAAATTGGGCATTTTTCTTTTCTTTCATCAGCCCCCTCCTCTTCACCTCATTGCAATAATGCCTATATTCTCAATAAGTAGAAAAGATAAAAGTCTAGTTTGTAGAAAATGTTTCTGCAAATGAAACTATAGAAAAAAATAAAAGGGTTATTGTTAAAGTTTTAAAAAAGCACAATCAAGCAAATTAAATGGATGACGTCTTAAAAATTTTTTGCTATCTGGGGGCGGAGCCAAGATGGTGAACTGCACAAAGCCTTCTCTGTGAACTCCTGGGACCTTCCCTCAGACGCAGACAAAGTGAGCCTTTTAACTGGTTTTTGAGTGAGGGCTCCGCCAAACATTTGGACTACAACGCACTTCTATCAAAAATGTACCTTGAAAGAACTCCGGAGAAGGTTAGCCTCAGGGGAAATCGGCCACTGGTCACAATCAGACTCCAGCCGGGGCGGAAGTCAGGGCTGTGATTGAGGAGTGGATTTTAGGCACCCAGGAAGCCCCTGGGAGACACCTGGGCCACTTTGCTCTGCTTGCGGGCAGGTGCTTTGGCAGATCTGCCTTAGGTAAAGGGTGGATCGAGAGCAGCTGAAAACGTGGTCCTAGTGCAAATATAGCCCGACCAGCCTCAGACCGGAAGTCAACTCGGCAAACTGCCCCAGGGCAAATACAAATTGTTGAAGTTTTCTCTGCTTTTGACCAATATCCCAACTTTAAATCATGAGCAAGAAGCAGAAGAGAGCTCTCACCATAGAAAGCTTTTACGGAGAAAAAATAGAACAGTCCCCAGATCCTGACATTATGAAAACAATCCCAGATGAAGCCACAAAGGCAGACTTAAGTTGGTCTCCCTTTCAGAAGGCTTACCTGGAAGATTGCATTAAGAATCTCAAAAGAGAGCTAGAAGAAGAATGGGGAAATAAATTGAGATCAGGGCAACAGAAATATCAAAAACTGGAAAATAGAACTGGTGAATTGGAAAAAGAAAACAGTTCACTGAAAAACAAAATTGGTGAATTGGAAAAAATCACCAATTCACTGGAAAATAAAAATGGTGAATTGAAAAACAAAATTGGTGAATTGGAAAAAGACAAAAATTCACTGAAAAACAAAATTGGTGAATTGGAAAAAGACAACAATTCACTGAAAAATAAAACTGGCAAAATGGAAAAAGAATGCATTGAATCAAGAAATTCAATTGGCCAGCTAAAAAAGGAGCTAAAAAAGATAACTGAAGGAAATAATACTTTAAAAATTAAAATTGAACAAATAGAAGTAAATGACTCAATAAGACTTCAAGAATCAGTTAAACAAAAAAAAAATGAAAAAATAGAAGAAAATATGAAATATCTCCTAGGAAAAACAACTGACTTGGAAAACAGATACAGGAGAGACAATTTAAGGATTATCGGACTCCCTGAAACCAAATATGAAAAAAAGAACCTGGATGCTATCTTCCAGGAAATCATGAAAGAGAATTGCCCTGATGTTTTAGAATCAGAAGGCAAAATTGGCATTGAAAGAATTCACCGATCACCTCCAGAAAAAGACCCCAAAATTAAAACCTCAAGGCATATCGTGGCCAAATTTCAGGACTATCGCACCAAGGAAAAGATATTGCAAGCAGCTAGAAAGAAACAGTTCAAATACCGAGGAACTCTCATTAGAATTACACAGGATCTGTCAGCTTCCACTTTAAAGGATTGAAGGGCCTGGAACCAGATATTCTGAAAGGCAAAAGAACTTGGATTACAGCCAAGAATAAGTTATCCAGCTAGAATGAGCATCATCTTCCAGGGAAGAAGATGGTCATTCAATGATACAGGAGAATTTCACCTATTTCTAAGAAAAAGACCTGATCTGAACAAAAAATTTGACCTCCAAATAGAGAACTCAAGAGAAGCATAAAAAGGTAAAAAGGAAAACTCTTGAGAACTATATTTCTACTATAGGTATCCTTTAAAGAATGGCAGTATAATTTGATTTTTCTTCGATAATAATGGAAAAGAAATTAGAAGTGGAAGGGATACCATACTGAAAAAGAAAAAGGGGGGAGGGGGGAAAAGAGGCAAAATAAAGTAAAAATAAAGGAGGAAAAATAAGGCAAAATCTCATAAAGAGACAAAGAAGATCTAATATAATTGAGGGAAAGAAGGGAGGGCGATGAGTATTGTGTAAACCTTACTCTCATTAGGTTGGACTCTAAGAGAGTATATCAGACACATTTGGCTTCAAAGAAAGGCCTGACCCTCCTTGTGGGAAGGTAGGAGGGAGGGGAGAAAAGGAAAGGGAAAAACGAATAGAAGGATGAGGGGAAAGGTATGAAGGGGAGGGAGGGAATCTAAAGGGAGGAGGATAATTGGAGGGAGGTGGTCATCAAGAGCAAAGTCCTGGGGAGGGGGGGAAGGGAGAGAGGGGAAAGGGAAGAGAAAATCATAACTCCTGGGAAATAAGATGTCAGGGAATACAGATATAATTATTTTAACTGTGAATGTGAATGGGATGAACTCTCCCATAAAACGGAAGCGGGTAGCAGACTGGATTAAAAGCCAGAATCCTACAATATGTTGTTTACAAGAAACACATCTAAAACATAGAGATACATACAGAGTGAAGGTAAAGGGCGGGAGCAGAATCTTCTATGCTTCAGGTGAACAAAGAAAGGCAGGGTTAAAATTATCTCGGATTAAGTAAAAACAAAAATAGATCTAATTAAAAGAGATAAGGAAGAAAACTACACTTTACTAAAGGGTTCCATAGACAATGAAGCAATATCAATGCTTAATATATATGCACCAAGTGGTATAGCATCCAAATTCCTAGAGGAGAAGTTAAGAGAGATGCAAGGAGAAATAGACTATTTTAGTCTATTTACTTTATATTATTTACTTTATTTACTTTATATTAGTCTATTATACTATACTAGTGGGAGATCTCAACCTTTCTCTCTCAGAATTAGATAAATCAAATTCCAAAATAAATAAGAAAGAAGTTAGGGAGGTTAACAAAAGGCTAGAAAAGTTAGGTATGATAGATCTCTGGAGGAAATTGAATGGTGATAGAAGGGCGTATACTTTTTTCTCAGGGCTTCATGGAACTTATACAAAAATTGATCATGTGTTAGGGCATAAAAACCTCAAAATCTAATGCAGAAAAGCAGAAATAATAAATGCATCCTTCTCAGATCATGATGCAATAAAACTCACATGTAATATAAGGCCAGGAGAAAAGAGACCACAAGTTATTTGGAAATTAAATAATCTAATCCTGAAGAATGAATGGGTGAAAGAGCAAATTAAAGACACAATCGAAAATTTCATCCAGGGGAATGACAACAATGAGACAACATACCAAAATTTGTGGGACAC
>JAJPUD010032367.1:0-11961 GCA_023553655.1 Myrmecobius fasciatus
TCCTTCCTTCCTTCCTTCCTTCCTTCCTTCCTTCCTTCCTTCCTTCACTCCTTCCTTCCCTCCTTCCCTCCTTCGTTCCTTCATTCCTTCCCTCCCTCCTTCCATCCCTCCTTCCTTCCCTTCCTTCCTTCTTTCACTTAACCACTGTCCCACTATATCCCTGCCTCCTAGGGAAGCCCTGAACTAATGAACTCTGTATCCATTTCAGGTTCCCTTCAGCTGGATCTCCATCGGATGCCCAAGCCAGCCAAGACTGCTGAAAAGTGCTCCCTGGACCAGTTGGACAATGTCTTCCACCCAGAATGCTTTGTGTCCCTTTTTGAGCAGAAGTCAGTGAGGGGCTGGTGGCCCTGCACAGCTGATCTAGAAGAGAAAAGGACACTTGCAGTGAGTCTTCTCTGCCTCTCACTGGGCTGGCAGTGTTGTGGTTGGGGGAAATGCCCATGAGTGCTGCCATTATGGTCATCTTTGTACCATTTTTCCATCTACCCAGGCACAGAGTCCAGCACCCATATCAGGCAGTCTGCCAACAAGGTTTTATTTAGGGCTTACCATGAGCCACTATGTTAAGTTCTAGGAATACAAGCAAAGACAGTTCCTGCTCTCAAAGAACTTACATTCTAATTTTCTTTTCCCAACACATAAACGAGAGCCAAAGAGGAAGGGGGGATGGGGAGGATGTGGGCTCAGCCTGGGCCCCTCCTCAAAATGGAGGTCCCCAGGAGAAACTTGTTAATAGAAGAAGGGGGCTACAGGAGCTGAGAGATGCTTAAAGATGAGAAGGCCACAGGCACTGAGCAGTCCAGCACAGTAAACGCTGATTAAGTACTTACTGTGTGCACAGCAATAGGAGCTGATGGAGCTCTGAGGTTTAGATAAAATCAATCGCCAATCCGAAGGAGCTTACCAGGCAACTACCTGCATTTCCCCCCTCCAGATACCTGTGGAATGGAAACTCTTTGAGAATAAGGACTTTTTAAATTATTTTTATTTATTTATTTTTGCATCAGAAGCACCCATCACAATACCTAGCACATAAGTATTGAATCTATGGTTCTTTAACTCTGCAACAGCAATGGGCACAAGCTAAGTGTAGCATGGTGGGAAAACTGCTACAGTTGGAGTCAGAGGATCAGGGTTTAAGTCTTGCTGTTTAAAATCTTGTGATAACCCTTAATCTCTTATCTGGGTGACCAGAAGTGCCTCATCTATTTTTGTTCTTTTGCCCTTTAAAAGTGTCTCCAGGATCCCTTCCAGGTCTCTGACATTCAATGTTCGAAGACCCCTTCTGGTTCTGACCTTGAAGTCCAGGGTAGGGGGCAGAGTTTCTCCAATTCTAGCATTTTATTGTTGGCTCTCCCAGCTCTGGAATTCTGTTTTGAGATTCTGTCTCTCTTCCATGCTCTTTGTTCTGTAGTGGTTTCTGGTTAAGATGTTTTGTGTTCTAAGGTCTCCTCTGTCTCCAACATTTGATGATTGAAAGACCCTTTCAGCTTTACCTGACAGGTTAGCCCTCTTGGAAGAGTCATGAACACTCAGACTATTCAGGTTAGAAGGTTTAATCTCAAGTGATTCATCTGAGATCTCACAGCTAGTGATGGCAGAAATGAGACTCATGCCCGGCTCTCTTTTCATCAGACTGCTCTGCTTCCCAGCTAGTCCTTCACCATTTTTCCTCTGATCAACTTGCTCCCTGCTCTTTCCTCGTGTGGTCAAACAGGTGCCTTTTCAGCCCTAACCAGACTCCCTCTTGTTTCTGCAGGGCAAGTTGGAAATGACTTTGGAAATTGTTTCCGAGTCAGAACATGAAGAACGGCCTGCTGGAATGGGCCGTGATGAACCCAACATGAACCCCAAGCTGGAGGATCCAAAGTAAGAGATTATCTGCATTGAAATCTCCGCTTCTTTGTGCACCTTTCAGGGTGCTTGGGCCAGATACATCCTTTTGGAGGGAGGGCCAGAGCTCCAAGACAAACCATAGTAGGCCCAGAGGAAAGTGGGCAGTGGATACCAGACTAGGTATAAGAAACTCATTTTCCAGAGGAGGAGCCCCAGAAATTCAGTGGCTTACCAAGGTCATACAGTTATTGATCAGGGTGGGAATTGGGACTAGAACCTTGATCTTTGCCCTTTGATCATCACAGAGCTGAAAACACCTGATACCTCTTGTTTCTCTGGCTGGGACTGAGAGCCTTGCTGGCCCACTCATTGGGCAACAAGTTTCCCAGTTACCGAGAGCTCCTGGGAGAACGGCCGGGGATGGCTGGAGGAAATAGAGAATTCTGAGCTCAGAAGTCCTTTGCTTTTACAAACGAGGAAAGTGAACCCCATGGCGGAATGACTCTGTCAATGTTACTAGCCCTTGCCCAAGTAGCTTTGTTTGAAAGTTTGGGGTTCGCATTGATTCCTTCCCCATCATCCTCTCTAGACAATCCCAGTATCTACTTCTGTCATTTCTGTCTCTGTGACAATTGAAACATCCATTTGCTCCTCTCTATTCCCACTGTCACCTGTCTAGCTCTTGTGGAAAGTGAGCGTCAGAAGCAGCATTTGAACCCAGTCTCCTTGATTCCAAATCTATCACTCTTCACTGCAGCTCGATAGCCAGCCAGCAAGTGCTGATTGATCACTGATTGTGGGCCAGGCCCCTAGCTAAGGGCTGGGGGATAGGGGCAACAGTGGCTGCCCTCAGGAAGCTTCTCCTGGGAAGAGACCCCACGGGAGAAAGGCTTGGGGACTGCCTTGTCCTTGACCCTCAGCACCTCGCTTTCTTTTCGGTTTCTGGGGTCCAGCCTCTTCCTCCCCTCCCCAGGCCCCTCTCCGCCCCGGTCCTGGGCTTCCCTAGGGGCAGCTGCTTGACTCACCCTTTGTGTTTCAGGCGGCCAGACACATCCTTCCTCTGGTTCACGTCCCCATATAAAACAATGAGATACATCATCTGGCGAAGGTTCAGGTGCTTCATTATCCTCTTCATCATCCTCTTCATCCTGCTCCTTTTCCTTGGAATCTTCATTTATGCTTTCCCGGTAAGGAGCTTGGGGGGGGGGGCAGGGAAGTGGGAGAAGGGCCTGGGAGGGACATGAACCACTGAAATCAGAGCCTCTTTCATCCTGAGTGGGTTAGGGAGGGGAAGGAGGGAGCCGTGAGCTGGCAGGGGTTGGTGGGGGGAGTCAAGGGAAAAAGAGGCTGGGGAAGACATAGGGTGTGATGGAGGAGCTGTCCCTGCCCGCCCTGGGAGCCCCTGCTTAGAGTGGGGAGACCCTGCCCTTAAGCAGCCTCCTGTAGATGAAGGGGAATATGTAGCCCCCACCCCCCAGGAGCCCCTGCTTAGAGTGGGGAGACCCTGCCCTTAAGCAGCCTCCTGTGGGAGGGGGGGAGACATAGCCCCCACCCCAGGGAGCCCCTGCTTAGAGTGGGGAGACCTGCCCTTGAGGAGCCTCCTGTAAGTGAAGGGGAAGACGTAGCCCCCTCCCCCCCCAGGAGCTCTGCTTAGAGTCAGGTAGAGTTAGTCAGGACAGGATGCCCGGCTTGGTGCCCTTCTCCATGGTACCCGACGGGTTTTTTACACACCAGGGAGAGGGAAGTTTCAGAAGTGAAATGGGCTTCCGAGGTCAGAACTCCAATCTCTCCTTTTATCCCCACATCCCCGGGGACCCAGGGAGGGCATCCTGGAGTGGCGGGTTGTAGACAGAACCAGGATTTGAACCCAAATCTTGGTTTCAGGGGGTTTTATCCCTCTCCCCTCCGGACTTCTCTCCCCTGGCTCCAGCCAGCCTGGGCCCTGACCCAGTCGGGAAACCTCACTCTGAAGGGAACAAGGCTGGGGAAAATCGACAGCTCCAGGCAGTCTGGTTGGATTCCACTCATCATCTGCAGCCCTCCCCCAGTCCTGGGGAGGGACCATGGGGGGGGGAGCCTGGCCAAGGAGCTGCAGGATGGGTTTGATTCCCGAGCTGGCTCTCCCTGGGCCAGGCTCAGAGAACATCCTGTCCCAATTAGAGGCCCCCAGTGCCGGGCTGGGGGGGGAGGGATGGAGCAGGGGATCCTGGCCAGGCTGCCAGGCTGGGCTAATCAAGGGCATTAGCATTTGTGATTGCTTTCTCTGGGGCTGGCCCCGGGACAGGGAGGCTCCTGTCCAGGAAGTCTTCTGCCCCCCCTTCTCCCCTGGTCCTCCCCCCCCCCATCCTCCCTCCCCTGTCCTCCCCCTTCCCCCCCAGCCCCAGCCTTTGAAGCTGAGCCCACTCTGGGTTTCCAGGGATGGAACTGAATGGCGGCCTTTTCCTTTCCAGCTCCCAGGGCAGGGAGAAGGGATGGCTGAGCTTGCAAGGTTCTGCCCTGAATTGTCTCCCATTGTGGGCAGACGGGATGGAGGGAGAGAGGAAAAAAGAGGTCCCTACCCTTCAGGAACTCTGGCTGCGATGGGGAGACAGGCTCTGTCCTGGGGTGCTCCTGGCTTTATGTGGGAGACTTGAGACACACTTTAAAAAGATCTAAGAAGCAGAAACACCCCAAAAAATGAACCAGGAGAGAGTGGGATACATGCCGTGAGCACCAGATATTACAGGGTCAATCAAGGAAGACTTCCCGAAGGAAGGGGCTTTTGGAGATAGAACTGTGGACTAGTGGCGAGGCTGATGGGAAAAGGGAAGAGCTGAGTTTGGGGAACGCTCCTCTGCGGGGAGATGAAGGTGTGATGGGGGTGGAATCTGAGAGAGAAGCTGCAGTTCCTGTAAAATGAAATACATGGTTATTTGTAGAGTGGTCAGACTTGGGAGGAGTACCTGGGTTCAAATCCTGCCTCAGACAATCGTTTCCTCATCTGGGAAATGGGTCTGTTCCAGCTCTCAGTCTGTGCCCCATGAGGCTGGTGTACGGTAGAGGCAGATAATTTTCTGAAATGAAGGTTTCCTTTGTCCAGGAGGGAGCTGGGGAGGTCACTCCCTCTCCTTCCTTGTCCGGGAACAACCTCCAAAATCCTTTCCCCTTTGCTTCCTCGATGCTCTAGAACCCTACGTTCCCAGAGAGCCTGTTTTCGGGCACCTAGTCCAGCCTTGTGATGTGACACTTGCAGGAACCCAGACCCCCCAGGTCTAGGGACTTGCCCCAATTGAGGCCACAGCTCACTCCCCTGTGCCTTTTCTTGCCCTTCTCTCCCTCCAGAACTACGCTGCCATGAAGCTGGTGAAACCATTCAGCTAATCTGCCTCTGGAGGCGGCCCCGGACAAGCAGAACCCCGGCTCCCCAAGTCTTTCTTACTGCCTGGCCCCAGCCCCAGCCCCAGCCCATCCAGGCAGTGGGAGCTGCCTCCGGCTCCATGGATGAGCGGTGGGAGGGTGGTCCGGCTCCTCGGGACCCCCAGAAGCTGAGCAGCTCCTCTCCTCCCACCTCAAGCACTCTCCCTTTGGATTTTTAGAACAAAATGGAGTTGAAGTGGCCAAGGCTGCTTTTTCTGGGGCTTGTGTGTGTATGGGGGTGCTTCTGAATATGTGTGTGGGGGTCTGATGTTTTCTGGGTGTGAGCCTAATCTGCCAGGATAGGGCCCTCGTTCTTTTAAAGGGGAGTAAGAAAGTGTAGACGGGAGAGCCTTGGGGTGAGCAGGGAGCTGTGGCCAGCATTTGGATCCCCCTTTTCTCCTTCCTGCTTGACCTCCTGGGGCTCCCTGGCTCTCCTCTCTTTCCTTCTCTTTTTGTTGCCTTCACAATCCCAGGATCCCAAAGCTGGGAAGAAACCCCAGTGGCCGTGCAGCCCGACCCAAATATGAGAAAGACAGCCCTTGGGCCACGTCCACACCAGGGCTCACACCTGTCCTGACCTCTTCTCTCAAAATCTCTCTTCAGCTTTTCCTCCCCTGCCATCAGTTCCTTCTTTCCTGGTTGTTGTGTTGAATGGAAGCCCTGATTTCTCTCCTCCTCTTCACATCATGGCTTTTCTCCCTCCCTGCCCATTTCTTGCCTTTTCAGAATCACAGGATATCAGGGTTGGAAGGGACCTCAGGGACTTTTCTGTCCCACCCACACCCGGACAAACCTCCCCCTATAACGTACATGACAAATAGCCAATCATTTAGTCAGCAAGAATTCATTAAGTGCCTACTGTGGATGTGCCAGGCTCTGTGCCAGGCTCGGGCATATCATGTGTCAAGTCAAGAAGCATTTATCATTAAACACCTACTAAGTGCCAGAAACTGTGCTGAGCTTGGGGATATCATGTGTTCAGTCAAGAAGCATTTATCATTAAACTACTCAGTGCCAGAAACTGTGCTGAGGTAGGGGATATCATGTGTCCAGTCAAGAAGCATTTATCATTAAACACCTACTAAGTGCAGGCACTGTGCTGAGCTTGGAGATAACATGTGTTGAGTCAAGAAGCATTTACCATTAAACACCTACTAAGTGCCAGGCACTGTGCTGGGCTTGGGGATATCGTGTCCAGTCAAGAAGCATTTATCATTAAACACCTACTAAGTGCCAGGCACTGTTCTGCGAGCTGGAGATACAAAAAAAATTAAGCCATCATTAATCGCAAGAAGCTTTCCTCCCTTCTCCATCCCTCTTCCTCTCCTTTTGCCTTTTCTCTCATCCTTTCTTTTTCTCTCTCTCTTTCTCCATCGTTCTGTCCCCGTTTCTCCCTTCCCATTCTGCTTCGTCTACTCCTTCCTTTCACCTCCCCATGTCTTACTCCTCCCTCCACACACGCGTACTCCCGACCTTGATCTGAGGACCTGAGATCTCTTTCTTAGTGGGACATCTAAGTGGCTCCCCTGCCCACCTATCCCCTTAGGACCACTTGGCCAAAGTTCGTTCTTCTATGGTAGGACATGTGTGTGTATGAATCTGAGTGGGAACTCCTTGGCACAGTGCTAGGCACATGGAACTTTATAAAGGTTTGTTGATGTGATTTCCTGATAAGAAGAAGGAAAATTTTAGAGGAAGAAAACAACAGTTGGAATGGAAAGCAAATGGGGGGAGGATGGGGAGTCTCCCTCCATCTTGGAATCTTGGAGTTCCCTTGGTCTTGACCAGACTGGCTCTCAGGGGACCTCGTTCCACAGGTGGGATCTTTGGCACCTTTTCTCTGGAGACTTGTTCCAGATCTTCAAGCTGCCCACAGTTCTATGACCCACAGGGGCGTCTCTGTGTCGGAACCAGACTCTTGTGTTCTAAGTCCCAGACAGCAGCGCTCCAGGCAGACTCTCTGCCTCTCTCTACAGCGTGGAACAAAAGGAGATGCTTAATAAAAGGCTTTTGGATGACAGCACAGTTTTCTGCCTTACTAGGGGAAGGGCAGCATTAACAGCCCCAGGGTTTCTTGGGAGTTGCATTTCTGATTTTATTCCATTTGAAAAACATGTCTTGAAGTTCTTGTTCTGGGGAAGGCTGGGTACTGGGTGTTGAGGGGTATTTAGCTAAGGGAAAAAATCACTAACGCTTGCCAGCAAGGGAAGGAAAATGTTGGAGCCATGCTGCTTTCCTCAGAGAAAGGAGGTAGGGGCTACAGTTATGTTTATCTGTTTCCTAAATATTGGTGGTCTCGGGGAAATAATTAAGGTTTCTCCTAAGCTCCTGATTGCTATTTCTTAATGGCAAAAGGAGAAGCCCAAGTTTGAATATAAAGGCTTGACTCCCTTCCCAACAAATATCAGTTTTGTGAAGGACACAGATAGCAAATTTAAAGAAATACATTTTTCCAAGTCAAAAGAGTAACAAGACAGAGGAAGTATACAGGGGAGGATCTCTGCCTGGCAGTACTGATGAAGTTTTCCTTTTGGAAGCAAGGTAATGAGAGAGAAAGAAAGAGAGAGAGAAAGAAACAGAGAGACAGAGAGAGAGAGGGAGGGACAGAGACAGAAACAGAGACAGAGAGACAGAGAGAGAGACACACAGAGAGAGAGGGACAGAGACAGAGACAGACAGAGAGACAGAGAGAGGGAGGGACAGAGAGAGACAGACAGAGAGACAGAGACAGAGAGAGAGAGATAGACTCAGATTTCACCCCCCCCCAATTCCCTAAAATCTCTACTAGTCCGTGGATAGGACCATGAAGAAGACTTCTAACTCTGTTCTTGGCTTCTTTGCAAAGTCTTTCTCTTCCTTCAGTGACCTAAAGAAAGGCTGGCATTGCAAATTTTCTCTTCTGAAGTTTTGAAACCAGAAGAACCTGAAGAAGCTGAGAAGACCAGATCTTTTTTCTCTCCCCCTCTCTTCCCACGGCTCACACAGACCTACAGCATTGATTTCTACCAATGAGGAGGAAGTTGCAGAGTGTTTGGGGGCTTAGTTTACACCATACAAGAGACAACTAAATAATCATTTGAGAAGGAGGAAGGACTAAGCTCAAAGATATCATGAAAGGCTTCCTGGAGGAGGGGACCATGGAGTTGGACTCTGAAGGATGGCTGGGCTTAGGCAAGTGCTGAGGAGGCAGAAGTAGGCAAGGAAGGCTATGAGCCACAGTACAAAGGCAGGATAACAGGAAAGCACAGGATTTAGAGTTGGACAGGATCTTCGGGATCTTCTACTTCATCCCCTTCTCCATTGGTAGATTAGGAGAATCAGAGCCCAGCTTTTAGCTAAAGTCCATTTTACCGCAAGTTCTGTGGGGTTCCCCATTACCCTTTGCTTGAAGAACAACGAATACACTCATGTTGTAATATATGGCTCTGGAACAAGGGTCCTCAAACTTTTTTTTTTGGTATTTTGGACCTTTTTAGCAGTCTGGAGAAACCCACGGACCCCTTCTCAGAAAAATGTTTTCAAATATATGAAATAAATTATGAGTATAAAAGGAATCAATTATATTAATATATACATATGTGTATATATATACATACACACACAAATGTATGTATGTATGTATTCAGGTGAAGAACTCTAGCTCTGGAGGCAATGTAGTGGGTAGGAGCACTAGAGTTGGAACCAGAAAAAGCTGGATGCAAAAATTGTACCAAATGCAATTTCAATATATGTTAAGTGCTTTGCAAGTCATTTACTGGTTGTGTGACTCTGGACGAATCCCTTCATTTCCCTAAACCTCAGTTTTCTCATCAATAAATGAAGAGATGCTTATTCTGCTTCTAAGGGTCTAAATATATGATCAACCAATAAGTATTTGTGAATTTCCTACTGTGTGTCAAGCACGGTGAATGATTCTGTAACTGAGCTTTAGGGGACACCTGTATTTAGGGCAGCCATTATCCTCGATTTACAGACAAGTAAACTGAGGCAGACAAAGTGACGGCTCCAGGTCAGCCAACTGGTCCGAGGACGATTTGATTTGGGGTCTGATTCCAAGTCTAGGGCCCTTTCCACTAAACCAAGATGCTGCTAAAGGACAGACAGAAGGGCCTAAGGAAGTCTTTTTCAGGATAGATTTAATATCCGAATGTAGTGGAAAAGGACAAATTGAAGATGAAGGAGAGAGAGAAGAGTGATTGATACCCAGAGGAGGTGAGGGAGGGAGTGGTGCAGATGGGATCAAGGACACACAAAGCTCACAGGGTAGTGAGCATCTTATTCCTCTGACTCTAGATTCATCGCTCCTTCCCCCATGGACCATGTCACCTCACAGCCACAAAGTGTCCTCCTGACTTTGGCCATCAGGAGTAGCTTAGGAGACTGAAGGCTCCGTGTTGCCTGACCCTACTGCTTCAGCGCAGTCCCTGCTCAAAAGGGAGAAACTCAAAAGGGAGAAACTACACACTTCCTTGAACCCTAAACAAATGGACTCATAGGTGCTGGCCGTGCTGGACCTTTGGGACTTTGTCCTAGAAGTCAGAGGTGAGGAGCTCCTACTGTATCTGGTCCCTCACAACATTTTAGCCTGCCTTAGAGCCTGGGATGTCACCATTATTGAGCACCATTCTTTGGGCTTCAGGCACTGTGTCTGTTTAAATGTAGAAAGTCACACAGGGGAGCACAAAATTCTTAGCTGTGGGGAGTACCCTGTGTCCGTCCTGGAAGCAAGCTGCTGAGTAGCCCTTATTGGAACTGGACCCAGGTACGCAGAAGCTGGTGCTGGGCAGAAAGTGAAAGGGGGAGGAGGAGGGATAGAGCATCATACTGGGAGTCAAGAAGGCTTGACTTCTGCCTCAGACTCTCACCAGCCATGGGAAGTGGGCTGAGTCACTCACCTCAGCTTCCTTATCTTCAAAATGAGAATAATGGCAGCACCTACCTACTTCCAAGAGTTGGGAGGAGCAAAGGAGAGAATATAGGTCAAGTGCTTTGCAAATCTTAAAGCGCTATGTGGATGTGCATTATTATTCTTTTTCAGAGGGAAATAGACCTCAGTGAAGGAACCCTGAGGAGAATGACTATACTGTGGGGGGGGGGGAGTGAGAGGGAAGAAGGGAAGGAGGAAGGGAGAGAGAAAGGATGGAAGGAAACAAGGAAGAAAGGGAAGAACAAAGGAAGGAAGGAATTAAAGGAGGAAGGAAGGAGGGAAGGAAGAAATGAAGCAAGGAAAGGAGGGAAAGAAGGGAGGGAGGGAGGAAGGAAGGAAGGAGGAAAGGAGGGAAAAGAGAAGGAAGGAAGGAAGAAAGGAAAGAAAGAGGCAAGGAAAAAAGGAGGGAAAGAAGGGAGGGCAGAAGAAAGGAGGGAAGGAAAGAAGGGAAAGAAGAGAGTGGGGATACTAAGAGGGGCCCCAAAAAGAGAGGCAATGAAGATTGGTTGACCTCTTTATTCTCTCCTCTCTTTTTTTTCTATTTTTCTTTCTTCTCCCCTCCAGTTACCTCCCTCTCCTTCCTTCTGCTTTTCATTTTCTCCTTCTCTCCTTTCAACTTGCCCAAGGTCACAAACCCAAATCCTTTCTTTGTCTCTTAGGACTTTTCCCACCCTATCATATTGGAATCTTTCACAAATAAATGCTAAAAGCAAACAAAACAACAACAAAACAAAACAAAGCAAGAAATATTTGTTCCAAAAGTGCAGAATCTCAGATTCTCTCTTTTCCTCTTTCTCCTCTTCCTCCTCCTCCTTTTCTCTCTGAATGGGGAAGGACAAGGAGCAAAAGAAACATTTGAAAGCTTCTTGTCAGCTGTGGACTCCTCTGCTGCATTTGTAGAGGGCTGGGAAAGACCTTAAAAGCTGTGGGACCCAACACTTGCATTTGACAGATAAACAAACTGGAACTGGGGACTAGGGGTGAGCTACCTGAGGTCCCACAGAGAGTAAAGCCAAGATAGGATGTGAATCTGGGTCCTTCTGCCCCAAATCCAACAGGCTGGAAGTTTTATTTTCAGGTCAATTTAATTCATATGTATTAGGCACCTACTGGATGCGAGGCTCCCTTTCACTGCTATTTTTGAAAAAAATAATGCAGTAACAGACCCATCTAACTCTCCCCCTCCCCTTTTCATGTAGATGTAGAACTCATGTGATGGGGGCAAATAAAATCCTCTTATTTGTAATATTAATATTAATTATAATTATGATTTTATATTTATATATTTTATTGCATAACATAATTATTAATTAATTGGTTAATATAATAATATTAAAATAAAGACCTAGAGGTCCTACCTCCTGGAAAAAATCTCTAAAATTCCTTGGGATCCTTTCAAGTTCTCAGTTACCCAACCGAGAGACTCACCCCAGACCCAGAAGCCTAGGGGCAACCTTAGCTTCTCCTCCCCATCAGCTTGTTTCCCCAGCTTTGTGGAGGCCCTTCCAGGTACCCTCTCAACACCCTCTCCTTTTACCCCCATCCCACCAGAACTGTCCCACCTGTCACCTCCTATCTGCATGTGTTTCATAAATGTGGGATTACAGGATTTCCAGGGGAAGAGCAAATGGGGCTGGGCCAGGGGGACAAGTCTGAGGAGATTTGTCATCTGTGAAAAAGGAGTTTGGGGGTCTTCTGGACTAGCCCCCACCTCAAGGCCCTTCATCCTTCCTTTTGCACTGTTAAATTTAGTAAGAATAAAACCCAAAGCTGTAATTTCTATAGCATATTACACATCC
>JAJPUD010032368.1:0-11526 GCA_023553655.1 Myrmecobius fasciatus
ACCAGTAGCTTGATTTTTTAATCTTCTATGTAAAATGGAGCTATTTTATTTTAATGCAAATGATAATTACTATTATTATTATTATTGCCATTATTTTAATATTTCA
Source organism: Myrmecobius fasciatus (assembly GCA_023553655.1). Lineage (NCBI taxonomy): Eukaryota > Metazoa > Chordata > Mammalia > Dasyuromorphia > Myrmecobiidae > Myrmecobius > Myrmecobius fasciatus. The sequence continues at coordinate 107 of JAJPUD010032368.1, forward strand.
TAACATAGAACTCAATGACCACACAATATTAAGTGACTCTCATTCAGAATTTTTATCTGGAATAATACTTCTATTTCTTGATGAGTAATTACTTGCCAGTAGACATGAAAAACTACTCAGAGAAATTTGATAGTGAATAATGCTGCATAGAAAAAGATTTTATCTCAGCCTCAGCTTGCAGCCCTTGCTTTCTCTCATATTGTTTGACAGGCTTGCTGAGCTTTGAGTTTTATTATAAAATTTATAGTAAGCAAGCACTAGGTTAGTCTTTTGGGTGATACATTACACATAATATATTTGATGAATATGTTCCTGACACATTTTTGTATATGACTGATCATGCTATCTAGGAATTATAAATGTCTCTACTTTGGATTCACATCTATATATCTAACAATGTTTTATTTTCTTGATTTCAGATCCCAAAACCCTATATTATAAGCTGAGGTTAAAGGTTATATTTCTTTATAATTTTTAGAAAGATTAGTGTATTCCAGCCCCTCCCATCCCTCAGCCTTTCTCCATCTCACCACAACGAGATATCTGAATTCTTTCAGCTTTAGTGCTTAAGGAATAAATGGAATTATTTTAAAGGTTGATAGAAATCAATTTTATGGCAACTTCAGGGCTTGAACAGAATGCAAAATATTATATGACCAGGGATTCTTTGAGAATGTCCAGATCTAGGATGTAGTACAATTATAAACAAGGAATTATTCAGAAAAATCAATATAAAATGTCACCAAAAAAGAGGGGTCAGTAACATACTAAAGTTCAAAGTAGAAACATCCTTTGTGCTCTGGTACTAACAAAGGGATGCTAGGAGAATATGTTGAAATATCTAGCATAATATTTGTAAACTATATAGCAGAATTTCTGTCACAATACAAAAATCATATAAATGCTATCATGAACATCATTATATCTGTTATGACAAAGTTATGGGAAGATATGAAAAGGATCACAAAACATATGTAAGTATGGATGAAATATAATCTACATAGTTTGAAGGAACATTAGTAATGAAAGTATACATTCATTTTAAGATTGCAGTAACTTCATTTAAAGCATCTGCAGTAAGGATAAAGCCGTAATAATTCAACATAATTAACTTAGAATTGTTTAAATTGTAAAATAAAAACAAATGATTAGTATTGTAAGAAAAAGAAGAATATTGGCCATGGTTTCTAAAAAAAAATTGTAGTAATTGCTTCCTCTACAAAAGCCGATTATAAATTCCAGAGAAGATATCTATCTATCTATATTAGTAAAAGGAGATTCTTCCTTGAGGAATTCTCTAACTATTCCTATCACAGGTATAGTTCCATACTTTAAAATCATATATATATATATATATATATATATATATATATATATATATATATACACAGACAGACAGACAATACATACTACACATGTAAATGTTTTGACTTTGAATGCAATAAAGTCACAGCAAAAATATATATTTAATTTAATAAGGATAGATACTCCCTTTAATGTTGTAAATTAAAGCCTGTATCATAGAGTTGTTGTGAGGCTCAAATGAGATAGTATGTTGTTGTTTTAATATATAATCATTTTCTTATTCTGTGCTATTGTATTCATTTATTCCATTAAAACTTCGTTATTTTTTTTCAAAATACTTGAGACCTTCTTCAAAGTCTTTTAACATTCTCTGTATATCAATGTAGTATTTGAATGGTCTATTGTATTTTGCTCTCACAAAATGATCAGTCTATGCCCTCTTCTTCTATCACACATTTCATGAATGTTATCTACCTCTACACATGTCAGTGACTACAGTTTTTTCCAATGATGCTGGAAGCTGAGCTGCTGTCTGTTGTCATTGAAGCCTCTATCTCCTGTCATTATCCCTGGCCAGTGTAACTGGGCTTGCTGCCCACTGTAACTACTAGGATCTGAATTCATCTTCTCTATGCCAGGAAGTGTCGATATAGTCCTGATCACTATGTGTCTGCCATTGCTGGGGCCTGACCCTTTCCACATGATAGCAAAACTGACTGTTTTCCCCCAATGTAAAAGGTTGTTGAGTGCTTTTGTTCACTGGTCTCCTGTGTTAAGCAAGAACACTGTGGGTGCTATTATTCTATTCATGGGGCCCAACTTTGCCTTCCCACAGTGAGGGAAAAAAAAAAACAAAAAAAAGTAATAAATCCAAATACTCCTTTAGCCCAGTTCTGATGCTCTATTTGTCATATGCAAACAGTAGCTATTTCTTCTGCAGATGGGGATATGCTCTTAGACCCAAGTTCCGTGATTTTCAGTTCCATGATAAGTTTCTCTAGAGGACACAAATAGAAAAGAGAAAATTATAATTTACAGTTCACAATTCACATTGCCACATGGGTGGGAATGGAAACCTTTTTGATTGATGCAGTAACATTGACCTATAATCAGTTGAATGAGGTACAACTGGCTCATTTGTCCACATTTCCAATTCTAGAATTGGCTCTAATAGTTAACAGCTTTCTTTATATTATACCACTTTAGAAGAACCAAAATCTTAAGGTCCTTAGAAGTCTCTATAGAAGTCCCTAGAAATATCTATAAAACAGATGCACAAAACCTCTGAAGTTGGGAGTATACCCTTTTCATCCTGGAAGCAGAACCCTATTTTAACAAAGAATCAAAAGTCAAGTGATAGGTTTAGAAAATGAGAAAACAATGGGAAAAAATTCTGACCAAAGAAAGTGACCATGGTGATAAAAAAGATCAATATACAAATTCAAAAGAAGATGACAAAGTCCAAGTTTCTACACCCAAATCCTCCAAGCAAAATAAGAATTGTCTCAGGTCATTTTGTTAAACATCCCTACATGGGAAGAAGATACTTGTCATCAAAAAAAAAAAAACTTTATCATTACTATGTCAATAAGAAAAAATACTTTTAGACAGAGGCACAAGTTTGAATTGAATATGATGGAATGATATATATATATACATGTAATATATATTATATATGTAATTATATTATATATATATATTTATAATTATATATATAATTAATTAAAGGGAGATCATTATAGGGAGATATAATATATATTTAATATATATAATTAAAATAATATATATTATATATAATCAATATATAATTAAAAGGGAGATATATAATTATATAATTATAGGGAGATAAAGAGGAATGCACTGGAAAAAGGAAAAAGTCATGGTGCAAATTATTTCAAATTAAAGTGGCAAGGGAAAGTTTTAACAGAGGAAGGAAAGAAGGCATTAATGAGGGAATGTGAGTGCATTGATTTAAAGAGGGAATAACATACAGATTCCAGTTGGGTATAGAAATCTACCTTATGCTACAGAAAAGTAGGAGGGCAAGGGCATAACAGAAGGGAGGTTGAGAGAAGAAAGAGCAGATTGAAGAAGGGGGTACTCAGAAGTAAAATACTTTCAAGGAGGTACAGGGTGAAAGGAGAGAAAGGACAGAATAAATGAGGTGGGGGAATAGGATGGAGGGGGATATGATTAGTAATATCAAATGTGAAAAACATTTTAAAGCAAGTTTCTTTGAGAAGACCTTATTTTTCATACATATAAAGAACTGAGTCAAATTTATAAAAATGAGAGCAATTTCCCAAATTATCAAGATATGAACATTTTCAGATGAAGTAATCAAAACTATCAATAGTCATATAAAAATGGTCTCACTATTGTAATCAATAAAAAAGGTAAAATTCAGACAATTCTGAAGTGCTACATCATAGTAAATTGGCTAGACAGAAAAAGAAAATGACAAATGATGAAGTATATGTGAGAAAAATGAGACATTAATGCCTTATTGCTGGAATTGTGAACTTATTTAGTCATTCTGTGGAACAATATGGAACTATGCCCACATAACTATAAAATCATCCACATTATGTGGCTTAGCAATATCACTATTAGATCTGTATCCCAAAAGAGATTTTTTTAAAAGAAAAATATACAAAAATACTTATAACAGTTCTTTTCTAGTGGCAATGAATTGGAAACTGAGGGGTTATTTATCATTTGGGAAATGGCTGAACAAATCATGGTATGTTGTTATGATGGAATACTATTGAACTATAAGAAATTTTGAGCAGTATGTTTTCAGAAAAACCTGAAAAACCTTACATGAGCTGAAATAAAGTGAAATGTACTGTGTACCAATATAGGTGTGTCCTAGACATGATAAACAAATCAGAGAGTTTGCAGCCAGTTGGGAAATTAAGATATATCTATGCTGAGCTTCTTCTTTAAATGAAAATTTTGGTACCCTTCTAGCTATGTAATGGCTCTGTACACTTGATAAGGAAGTAACATCAGCAGTTTCAGCTTTTAGTCACTTGGATCAATCAAGTCTAAGGAATGCCTAAATACCATTTAAGGAAAATCTAGCTTAAACCTCATGAAAGTAAAGTTTAAAATATTGTTTCTGCCACATTAAAATACTGCCTGAAAGATATTATAAATGATTAATAAATGTTTATTAATTGATTGATTGTGTGGCAATCAGAAAAGGTCAAGAGACTTAGTTTCAGGGTACTTGAATCATTTCATTAATAAGGCCAGCACATTCATTAATAAAAAGGTGGTCATTTGTTCCTCTCTCTAAGAACAAGGATAATCACAGTGACTCAGGCTTATATATTTTCTTGGAAAAGGAAGTAGCAACTAGCTTTGATTGGTTAAGAAAGACTATTACAGTGAAAGGCTGAAAGTGACCTCCTGCCACCCTTGAACAGAGAAACTATCTCAATACCCAAACTATCCAAAACTACTTAGTTAATTTATTTGAAAAAATCATGCACCACCCAAGGCTGAGAGGAACAAAATGGGTACTCTACAAACAAAAAAGTTAGTCTAATCTCATTATTAGCAATGATCTTCAGAAGACTGAATTTTTTAAAAGCAGGACTTATGTACAATGCTTTTAAATTTTTTAATTTAATTTTTCCTATTCTTTTCTGCCTTTTCAGTGCAAGGCATAATGACTAGAATCCTATTTAACTCAGAAAAACATGTATGTGAATTATCTCCTACTACTATTTTATATACACCAAGATCTCCTGGAAAGAGTCCAGAACTATGTTTAGAATTTCCATTTTGTCAACAAACCATAGAAACTCTGAAAGTGGATAATGATGGCATCACTATTAGTATAGTTTCAGTCACAGGAATAGGACCACAGAAATAGTTCTTTTTATGCTTAGTGGAAGTAAAACATAACCTCCTATTTTTTTCCTATTTTAAATTTTTGTTTATATTTTTAGTATCTAAAGCAGTGTCTTGCACAGAGTAAAAATTAATAAATTTTTATCATATATGTGAATGAATGGTTTATCTACTTGATTTCATAGAATATTTTAATAAAGGAAGAATTGGATTCTGAGTCAAGACACTTCAGTTTAAAATCTCATTTTCCCACTCAGTAACTTGGACAAGCTCTTTCCTTTTTTCTAGATTTTAATTTCCTTATCTATAAAATATCCTTATCTACAAAAAATATCATTATCTATAAAATGAGAAGGTTGTACCAGTTGACAACTAAAATGATGTTGTAAGGATGAGCTCCACCAATAATGACATTAATATCTCCTTCATACTTTATCCTCTGTGATTTTTATTCATTTTAGCTCAATGAACATGCATTATCCATACCTGTCCATTAAATTATCCAAAAGATCCAGAGAGTTTGCCCTTTGTTTCTCTTTATATCTCAAAAGTACTAGTGCAATACATTTGTTATTTGTCAGTTGGCTTCTTCTTGCTACAAGACCAATTAATTTTCTGATAACACATATTCATGATACTAATTTCAAGTCACTCACTGTGATAAGATAACAATTTCTTGACACTTTTCCTCACTTTGACAGTTTTCTCCTCCCTCTCCACAATCCCATATACTATTTTTCAGTTTCAACTTTCCTGGAGGTTTTCCTCTTGAAGCTTTCTCCCTGGGTACTTGCCCCCAGCTTCCCAGATAGTTTCCTTGCCTGAGGTCAATAAAATTCCCAAACCATCCCTCCCACACTTAATGGGTATCCTATCCTATTTCTAAATGGAGATGGGATGGGGGAGGATGACAAGTGTGGAGGAACTAAGCAACTTTGTATCCTCACTGTGCATCCTTGCTAGGTTAGGATAAACTTCCTCCTATGATAAATATTCAGTGATTTACAATTATCCTCTTTCATTCCAAAATCCCACTTGACCTAAGAGGGCATTAGTGTGGCTACAACACTTGCATTCAAGTCATGGTTATTAGTAGCTGCAGCCAACTTTTAGCAACTGTTTGCCTTTTTTCTGCTAATCTTTGTGTCATTTTAAAATTTAATTTAAGTCCTCATTAAGTTCTGGATTTTTGTAGCAGACAAACCTGAATACAAAACTGCCTAAGATGTTCAATGGCTGCTACCCTGGAAAAGTTGTTTAACCTCTCTTAATCTCAGATTCCTCATATGCAAAATGAAGAAAATAATAGTATCCATTCTCAGGGTTTTAGTGAAGATCAAATGAAATGACATAAGTTAACATTTAACAAAAGGGTCTTCCCCCATTATGATATAAACTCTTTAAATTTGGAGATTTCTTTGTTTTGCTCATATATATTTCTAGTGTCTGGAACATAGTAGGCATTTAATGAATGGTCTATCCATCCGTCTATCCATCCATCCTATCTATCCATCTACCTATATATCTATCTATCCACCTCTTAGCTTGCAGCTTTAGAAAAGTCACTTAATCATTCTAAATCTCAGGTCAATCATCCCTAAAGTGGATATAATGGTAAATCTAATATTCACCTCACAAAGTTGTAATGACCAAATGACATAAAAGATGAAGTGCTTTGCAAAACTTAACACAATAGTATCATATATGTTTTTCCTCTTCTGATAGACTTTTAAACACCTTGAGAGGAAAGATTATTCATCATATATGTTACTTAATCAAGGTTACTGTGGTTGACCAAAAACATACATGATCTCTTCTCCCTTTCTTAATATTCACTGGATGGAGGAAAACCCAAAGGTGCATAGTTATATCTTTTCTTGGAGATAATGGAATTAATTTATGAGGATTTTTGTCTAGGGTAAAAGGCCAGGTACATGTGACTTTTTATTGCAAAGCTAAAAAAACAATAAAAATAAAAACAAAAACCAGATACAATAAATAAAATAATTCAGATCATAGGCAATCTGTTGGTTGTCAAACTGGGAGAATGATCAATTAGCCAGCTGAATTTAGGTAATAAAATTCAAACATCCACACATTTACTTTCCCATTCTTTACAAAAATAGATGTAGCTATATATGTATTTGTATGCATATGTACACATATGTGTAAGTATATTTATGTATATATGTATAATATGTACATATATATGTATAAATTTTCACCTAATTATATATTAAAACAATTTTAACATTGTCTTTTAAAGTTTTGTTTTCCAATTTCTATAACTCTCTTCTCTTCTTCCCTCCTTGAAAAGGTAATCACTCAGATGTACCTTACATATATATATATATATATATATATGTATATATATACGTGTGTGTAATCATGCAAAATCCTATAAAAAATATTTCCTTTCATATTCTTTATAGAAATCATAGTACATAGTGTGTATTTGTGTGTATGTGTGTGTGTCTGTGTGTATGTGTGTGTGTGTAAAATCTCCTTAGTAATCTCTAAAGCTATGGATTTTTCTCAGAATAATGCTTATAAAATGTAAATTTTAATCTACAAGATTACAAAAGAAGCCATTTATATTGAAATACAGTTTTAGGAAAGAAAGACTACAGCCATAGGTGGTCTGCTGGTGAATTTATTGACTACAATTAGTTTAAAATAATAATGAATATAAATGATATAATAGAACTGTGTTTTGTTAACTGCATTAATATTTAATGAAAATGCTAATTTTCAATTAGAATTCAGTGTTTTTTCTTCAAAATTCATAGCCTCTCTATAAATTTATTTATGGACATTTAGGTTGACCATGGACTCCAAGTTCAAAATTCTTGCTCTGTAGCAAAATCACAAACACAAGATGGAGTTAAAATGCTTAAATCTTTATCTATCAGGTCATTGTTTAAAATGTGAATGCTTAGTAAACACAATGTTTAGAAAGAAAAAACAGACTCAATAATTAACCATGTCATGGGGGGAAAGGGCAGGGCAATAAAACAAAACAAAGAATTAGAAAATGTAGTAGGTTCACCATTTTCTAATAGTTTCCCCAAAAAGACAGAATTTAGTCATTTGAATCTCTAAATAAGCCGAACTATTGGATAAAGTAAGAGACTTGAGCTGCAAAGCTGGAAAGAGTCCTTATTTGTCATTGTGCTAATACTTTGATTCTCTCCTTTGTCCTCTCTAAAGAGACTTAAAATTCCCTTCTTACCTTAATTTCTGATGCTATAACAAGAGTCCTTTTTTATTGAATTGGGAAGAGATATAACTCTCAGGATTGTTACTAACTTTGACTTCCTCAGATGTCCCCAGTCTGAGTTTTGCTGAAAGAATTAATATATGCCTAAATGAAGGTAGAATAACTTAAAATTAATGTTGTCCATGAGCTTATTTCCAAAGAATTTTTTAGAGTTTTAAAGGTTTGAAAAAAGAATAAATGAAGTAACAGTTTGGAGAATATAGAATAATTATAAGCATTCATACTGTACTCCATATTTTAGGTACATCTACCTGAAACAATACTACTTAATTTAATACCTTAATATTAAGCATTTCCTAGTAGGGTAACAGATGAGAAGGGAGGGGCTGAAGCAGAAGAGACAGAGGAAGAGAAGTTCAAAAGAGGTCTAAACTACTAAATTCACTCCAGGCCCATGACATGACTCTCATTCATTTACTAGTCTATAGTAATCACTTGTAGTGATTAATGTTTCAATTCTTTTTAAGTAGTGAAGAATAGTTCATAGTAACATTTCTTCAGAGAAAGAAGAAATTGTCCCTAGATGGGTCAATATCACAATCAATTCAGGAGAGGGAGATAGCAATATTTTTAACCAGATAAGATGTACTCTTTGTTTTAAGTCTGGCAATTACTATTAAGCCATTTTCTCAAAAATAGCCTTTTATTTTCTAACTATTGCATATCTTTCTCAGGATAATGAGGAAGGAGGGCAGCCTGGAGAAGCCTTTTTTTTTTAAATTAAAGCTTTTTATTTGTATAACATATGTATGGGTAGTTCCCCAGCATTGATCTTTACAAAGCTTTCCATTACAAATTTTACCCCCAACCCCCTCCCCTCCGCTAGATGGCAGGAAGTCCACTACATGTTAATAATATTGAAATATTTGACAAGTTATGCAAGTCCTATCTACAAGAATAAAAAAAAAGAAAATCAGAGAAGGGCAACACAATGCAAGCAAATATCAATAGAGATCATGAAAATGTTACGTTGTGGTCCATATTTCATATCCCTCTCTCTGGGTGTATATGGTTTTCTTCAGTGAACAATTGGAACTGGTTTGAGACAATTCTTTGTTGCAGAGAGCCATGTCCATCATAATTGATCATCATGTAATACTGTTGTTGCTATGTATGATGATCTCCTGGTTCTGTTCGTTTCACTCAGCATCACTTCATGCAAGTCTATCCGGCCTCTCTGAAATCGTCCTGCTGGTCGTTTCTTACAGAGCAATAATATTCCATAACATTCATATACCATAATTTATTCAGCCACTCTCCAATTGATGGGCATCCCTTCAGTTTCCAGTTTCTAGCCACTACAAAAAGGGCTGCCACAAACATTCTTGCACAGGTGGGTCCCTTTCCCTCCTCTAACATCTCTTTGGGATATAGGCCCAGTAGAAACACTGCTGGGTCAAAGGGTATGCATGGTTTGATAACTTTTTGAGCATGGCTCCAAATTGCTCTCCAGAATGGTTGGATCCGTTCACAGTTCGACCAACAATGTATTAGTATCCCAGTTTTCCCACATCCCCTCCAACATTCATCGTTATCTTTTCCTGTCATTTTAGCCAATCTGACAGGTGTGTAGTGGTACCTCAGAGTTGTCTTAATTTGCATTTCTCTGATCAATGGTGATTTGGAGCAACTTTTCATATGACTAGAAATGGTTTTAATTTCATCATCTGAAAATTGTCTGTTCATATCCCTTGACCACTTATCTATCGAAGAGTGTCCTGAATTCTTATATATATATGGGACAATTCTCTATATATTTTAGAAACGAGACCTTTATCAGAACCATTAAATATAAAGATGATTTCCCAATTTGATGCTTCTTTCCTAATCTTGTCTGCATTAGTTTTATTTGTACAGAAACTTTTAAAATTAATATAATCAAAATTATCCATCTGGTGTTCAATTAGGAGTTCCAGATCTTCTTTGGACATAAATTTATTCCATCTCCACAGGTCTGAGAGGTAAACTGTACTACGTTCCTCTAATTTGCTTACAATATCACTCTTTATATCTAGATCCTGAACCCCTTTAGATCTTATCTTGGTATGTGGTGTTAGGTGTGGGTCAAGCCCTAATTTCTTCCACATTAGTTTCCAATTTTCCCAGCAATTTTTGCCAAATAGTGAGTATTTATTCCAAAAGCTGGGGTCTTTGGGTTTATCAAATACTAGATTGTTAAGGTTATTGCCTAGATTGTCCTGATAACCAATCCTCTGCCACTGATCGACTGCTCTATTTCTCAGCCAGTACCAAACGGTTTTGATGACTGCTGCTTTATAATATATTTTTAGATCTGGTACAACAAGGCCACCTTCATCTGCCTTTTTTTTTCCCATTAATCCCCTTGAAATCCTTGACGTTTTGTTCTTCCAAATGAACTTAGTTACTATTTTTTCTAGATCTGTAAAATAATTTCTTGGAAGTTTGATTGGTATGGCACTAAATAAGTAGATTAGTTTGGATAGTATTGTCATTTTTATTATGTTCGCTCTGCCTACCCATGAGCACTTAATATTTTTCCAATTGATTAGGTCTGATTTTATTTGTGTGGAAAGTGTTTGGTAGTTTAGTTCATATAGTTTCTGACTTTTCTTTGGCAGATAGATTCCCAAATATTTTATCCTATCATCTGTTATTTAGAAGGGAATTTCTTTTTGTATCTCTTGCTGCTGGACTTTGTTGGTAATATATAAAAATGCTGATGATTTATGTGGATTAATTTTGAATCCTGAAACTTTGCCAAAGTTGTGAATTGTTTCTAGTAGTTTTTTAGTTGAGTCTCTAGGGTTCTCTAAGTAGACCATCATGTCATCTGCAAAGAGTGATAATTTAGTTTCTTCATTACCTACTTTGATTCCTTTTATCTCTTTTTCTTCTCTTATTGCTAAAGCTAACATTTCTAATACAATATTAAATAGCAATGGTGACAGTGGGCAGCCTTGTTTCACTCCTGATCTTATTGGGAATGGTT
>JAJPUD010032369.1:0-11960 GCA_023553655.1 Myrmecobius fasciatus
CTTGGTATCTTTCCCCTCCCTACTCTCCATGCAACACGCTGTCTCTCTTCTCATCTCCCACCATGTCTCATGGTGTCTCCCCTCTCACCCCCTACTCTGCCTCATGATGTCTTTCTCCTTATAGCTCTGTTAGGATGCTAAATCCTCCTTTGTTCTTTAGCCTGAAGCTAAGGGCATACTCCAACCTCATAGCCTGTTCCCTTTCTCATAGGATGGTCCGAGTTCCACTAGGGAACTTGTCTTTTCCATCATTAGTTGTTAAAATCCCTTTCCTTGCCAACTATATGTTCTCGCAACTCTATTTCATATTTACCATTCCTGGTATCTATTGAACCTCATCATTTGGTCTGTAATCTCTTCTAAATAAATCTATGTTTTGCCAAAGAGAATGGCCAATGTGAATTCTTCACAGGACCCAACCCCAACATTTGGTGTCTACAATCTCCTCATTTGGTGCTAAACCCCAAACACATCCTTTAGAACCAGCAAAGGCTCTTCTAAACCACATGTGAGGCAGGACTTTCTGATCAGAACTACAGAGATTAAGGAATTAAAAGCTCCAAAGTATGGGGTCTGGTTTGGATGGCAGGACAGCTGGTAGGAAGATATGCTTGCTTTCTCTAAAAGTTTTGTAAGAAGGATTTATTTACATGAATATCAAGGCTATTCTTCATAAAAATATGAGAAAGAACAGATACATAATGATTCTCTACAGCATATTACATCCTATGACCGTATAACTGACTGAAAAGTATACAGGACAAGAGTCTGCTCTATATATTGGCTGTTGATATCACCAAAAAACCCCCCAAACAAATAAACAAAAAAACTCAAAACTCAAATGATTTGGTAGAGCACAACTCAGACTGAGAAAAGGCTTTCTTCCAAAAAGGAGTTTCTTATGCACGTTAAACCTATACAAATGTACCAATAGAGATGACTCTACCTAATGAATCTTTCATTATTGATTTTGGGTGAGGTATTAAAAAGCAATAAATATGCTTGTCAAAGGTGTTTGCTACTGTCATAAAGGGTCATTAAATGGAAGGGTTCCTAGAGATGATGAAGTCCTCTAGAAAATTGTTCATAGGTACTATTGTTCAGACTATATTAAGCCCCAGAACATTATAGAATACTCAATGAGATTGTGTTTGTTCAGAGATCAGTTTTACAATCCAATGTGAAAATTAAGTGGATTAAAAATAACTATTGTTTAATCAATCAATCAACAAGCATTTATTAAGCATCTAATATGCACCAGGCACTGTGTTAGATACAAGTACAAGGAACTGAAACAATTCTGACTTGCAAGAAGCTCACATTCTAATGAAGAAAACAACAAGAAAATAGGGCACTGGCATTAGAAGGGATTGGGAAAAGCTTCATGTAGAAGAAGGTGGTGAATGAGCTGTCTTTTTTTAAGTTTATTTTTTATTATTTTTTTTAATCTTTAAAACCAAACACAAAATAAAAAACAAAATAGAAAAAGAAAGACAGAAATTATGTCCAAAGAGGCTAGAAAGAGGGGTTGGGACCAGGGTGTGAGGGACTTTAAAACCTAAACAAAGGGGTGGTATTTGATCCTCAAGGCACTAGGAGGGAGCCATAGATTAGTGAGTAGGGAAGCAACATGATCAGATTTCCACTTAAGCAAAAAAACAAAAAAATACTTTGGCAGCAGTATGGAAGATATATTAGAATGATGGTAGACTTGAGAGAGCCTGAGTGCTAAGAGGTAAGAGTTCTTTTATTCTTTTTCTACAGACCTAAACCCAAGATATGTTCTTGATGATGTTCCAAGAAAAGAACATGACTGGGAACATGAACCAAAGAAAGAGATTTTCTCTCCCTTCCAATATTGAACCAGTGCTGGGAGCATGCTGGGAGTCAAGGACCCAGCATGGAATGACAAGGTCTCCACAGGGCCTGACCCCCACCAATGCGTGCAAGGCACCATGAGCATGCTGGGAGCCAAGGACCCTGCATGGAATGACAAGGTCTCCACAGGGTCTTGACCTTCATGTGCAAGGCAAGATGAAGAAGCCCCTACAGAACTAAGCATTCAGGGATACAGTTGGTTAATGATTATTTGCTTAATTTCTGTCCTAGGAATTCTTAGCATAGCTGTATGTATATACCCATCCATCACAATGAGGTGAGCAGGAAGCCCTTCATCCCCAAAAAAGCCCCTTTGTACTTTCTGCCTAAACATGAAAGGTTTCTTTACTAGTGAAGCATTAAACAAACTTAGAGACTGGGAAACTTGGGAAATTGATAGCTTTCCCCAAAAACTCCAAAAGAAATCTCCAGTTACCCCTTCTTGTTTGATCCAATCAACCTGACCCTTCTCTCCCCTATACAGAGCTTACATAAATAATGATATGATGAAAAGAACAGTAAACATCAGTGACAGATGGACACATTGGTAGCAAGTAAGTCATGGGAAAAAAGTAAGAGAAATAGGCCACTGCATGGTTTACTGACCCCTACACAAAACAAGCTATTGTATGAGTGATTAATAAATGGGCTGAGGGAAATAAGTTCTTGAGAAAAAAATGTGTCTATTCTAAAAAATCTTATGACCATGTTAAAAAATTAAAAAGCATTGTATAAGTCTTGGAATAAGTAAATGTGACATTTTTAGAGAAGCTCATGTTCTGCCAGATGTGACGTGATGACCACAAGGTACATTTTACCTTTAGTTAAAGTTTCACTATTGTTATATTGTTTGATGAATTTATTCTGTACATTCTTTTTTTCTAAGAAGCATTGCACCTGGGGTCCTGGGAATTTCTGGGCCCCAAGAAAATCTTGTAATCCTAGCCAAATAATTGTCCTATCTCTAATCAACCCTAACTTTGTAAGAATATAAAAATCACAAGCTTTCTTGAATATTTTGAACAAGCTTTTGCCAATAAATCGAACTTGATGACCAAGCCATAGAGTGTGCTGTCTCTTGTTCCACTTCGCCAACTCAAGCCCTCCATTCAAGAACCTAGTTCCCTGAGGAGGCTGGACCTCCGCAAACCAGGATCCTGTAAACGCCATAACTGGCACTCTGGGCCATGTGTTATCCCCGCAAAATGTGAAAAAGCCCTAGAAAAAGGATTCCAGAATATTAAACTCAATATTGTATTGGGTAGGACAAGAAGACATCAGTGAGTAGTGAACCTTTATTCATATATCACTAGTGGTTTGCATATTATCAAATCTAACTTGTAGAGTTAGATTTAAGGAGTATATATTTTGTTTATCATCGAAATCTAGAACTAGACTAATTTAGTGTGTTTAACTAATATTTTATGAGTAAGCAGATGTCTGGTATGGTGAAAATAACTTTTTATCTTAAGTCAGAAGACTTGTAGGGTATAGTCAGAAGAGTGCTGAACTTGGAATGATAACTGATCCTGCCATTTATTACCTCTTTTTGGGTCTCAGTTTCCTGAAATGTAGGCATCTCAAACCCATCATGTCTAATACACTCATTATTTTTCCCTTTAAACCCACCCTTTTCAGAAATTCCCTATTTTTGCCAGCGGCACAACCAACCTTTCAAGACAAGTCAACAAGCATTTATTAAGTGCCTTCTATGTGCCAGGCACTTTCTTAAGTGCTGGGGATTAAAAAAAAAAAAAAAAAAAAAACCAATCCCTGGTCTTAAAATAATGGGAACAGAAAATTAAAAAAAAAAAAAAAAAAAAAAAAAAAAGCCAGTCCCTGGTCTTAAGATAATGGGAACAGAATATGTAAACAACTATAACAAGATAAACTAAATGCACAAACAAGCTAGATCACAGGATGAACTGAAGATAAATTCAGAGAGAATGAGATTAAAAGCTGGGAAAGATGGGACTTTAGCTGAAACATGAAAGAAACCTGGAAAGTCAGTCACCCAAGTTCTAAATTTGGGGGGTATCCTCTTTTCTAGACTCTCCTTTATCCCCTTCTCCCTCCAATCCAATTGGATGATAAATCCTTCTTTTTCCACATCTTTCATCAGCTCACCCATCACCATCTACATATTTCTTTATTCAGACACCTGTTAAGGCTTAAATAGACCTGAATTCAGATCCTGTCTCCAGCAATTCCCAACTAGTGACAACCCTTAATGGCTATCTGCCTCAGTTTCCTCATCTATAAGATGGGGACAATAACATATCTCACAGGATTGTCCTGAGGATCCAATGAGATCTTGGTCAAGAGCTTTGCAAACCTTAAAGCTTTTTTAAATGCTAACGGCAATAATCACTAAGTTCCGCCCTTCATCACTTCATTGACTTGGACTATTGCAATAGCCTCCCTCAAGTCTCTTCCTTCTCCCCTCCATCCTTACACTCAGCTGCCAAAGCGATTTTTCAAATTAAAGTGCAGATTTGCTCATGTTTTCCCCTTTTCCCCTCCAAAAATGCCATTAGTTCCTATTACCTCAAGGAGCAAATTTAAATTGTTCTGTTTGGCATCTGAAGCCTCCTCCCACCCTGACCCTAATCTCTCTCTCTCTTCAGCTTTTTACCTGACCCTCTGGCCCAGGCCCGGCTTGGTTCATGTGCCCGCTACCTGGCCAGCCTGCCTCTCAAAATGCCCAGCTGCCTCTGAGAACGGCGTTCTAAGATCTTCCCGGTATTCCCCATCCCCCACGACTCCCCTACGTGACAGCACCCTTATCTTACAGAAATCTACCTGTTTATGTAAATGTTGTCTCAACAGGTTGGAACGTAAGCTCCCGGAGGGCAGGGATTGTTTCCCCGAAGTCCCAGAGAGGCGGGAGAAAGTTCATAAATGTCTCGGGCTTGATGGATGGTCCAGAAGTTTTCGAGCTCAGCGTCTTCCGCCTTCTTCGTCGCCTAGCAACTGAGGCGCCTCAGGGCGCTCCCTCCTTTTTCCCCCTCCTTACGTCACTTCCGCAGCGTCCCGGAAGTGAGTTCCAACCGGTCGGTTTCCCCGCGGGCTGCGGGTCCTGGCGCAGCCGCTGGGGAGCCGGGGGTGGGAGGTACCCGGGTGTCCCTGGGCCGGACCCCGCGAGCGTCCGTTCTTCCGTCCCGCCGCCGTACGCAGTGAGGTGGGCTTGTTGAGGCCGGTCCTGGGGCAAGATGGGGCGGGTGGACTGGGCCGGGCCGGGCCCGGGTCAGTAGTATGCCCCCTCCCAACTTCCTGCTCCTGGCCATCCCGTCTCTGTGGCTGAGTGTCCCCCGCTCTAGATAGCCCCTCCCTCAGATGTCTTCTTACGGGTTGGTCCTACCCCCCCACTCTCCGGGAAGAGTTCTTGGTCCTCTCCCCTTCCCCCTCCCCCCCAAGCTGAGCTATCCCGGCTCTCTCGGACTCCCTCCCTCCAATCCCTCCGGGCTGCTTCCTCATTCCCTCCCCTCCCCGAGGACTGATTCTCCCGCTCGTCCCAAAGATTAACTCCCTGCTACCCCTCTGCCTCCCCTTCATCTAAAGTGGCTGCTCTTCCCATTCCTCCTCCCTAACCCCACCTTTGGGGCTTGTTCTTCCCCTTCCCCTTCCCTCCACTCGGGTGCTGGAGAGTGCTCTTGGTCCACTGCCCTCTCGAAACTGGGGAGCTTCTCTCATTTGAGAGCCTGATTCTTGTTTTTGTTTAATTTACTTTTGGGGGGAGGGGCCAGTAAATCATAGTTTGACAGCAGCTGTTGACTTTGTGGCTCGTTCTTATTTTTGGTTTCCTTTTATTTTTGCTTTAATTTGAACAGCTTTGGCCAAGATTTTTCCTCTTCCCCTAGTCTTCCCAGTGTGGAATGGAAGCCTCATGACCTTTTATGATTTGCCTAGCACTTTACAAAGCTTATCTCATTTGATCCTCACAAGCACTCCGTGCGGTAGGTATTGCAGGTACTATTTATCTCCGTTTTATGGTAGTAGGAAATGAGACTTGGGTTGGGCTGGTCCTCCAGCTTTTACTGTGCTTTCTGTGCCTCAGGCACTGTGCCTGCTCTTCTGGAGTCCACAGTCTGGTGGAGGAGATCACTTGCACGTAGCTATGGACAAACTACAGGATAAATACGGAATGATCAATCTACAAGGCCAGGAACTAAGACTAAGGGGGCTGGGAGGGAAGCTTGTAGAAGCCAGGATTTTATCTAGGACTTGAAGGACACCAGGGAATTCAGGAGGCCCAGATGAGGAGGGACATCCCTGTAGACTGGGGAGAGAGCCTTGTGTGAGAACGGTATGGCAACCAGTGTTTTTGGATTGGCAGTAGGGAATAGGGTGGAAGAAGACTGGGAAACCTAGGAGTGGCCAAGTTATTAAGGGCTTTGAATTGAAAAGGGAGAATTGACTAAGCACCTACTATGTGTCAGGCTCTGTGCCTGTGCTAAATGCTGGGGATGAAAAAAGTGGCAGAAGGTAATTCCTGTTCTCAAGGAGCTCATAGTCTGGTGGAGGAACGACATGGGAACAATTACATACAAACGAGACAGGACAAATTGGAGACAATCCTGGAAGTGATGGGGAGCTTCTGGAATTGAGGGAATGGTGATGGTGTTGGGGGGCTTGAGCATGGTCACATCTGTACCTTAGGAAGGTGGATTTGACAGCTGAGTGGAATTGGGAGCAATCGGTGGTAGAGATCAACCAACAGATTCTTGCCTAGGTGAGGTGTCTATACCAGGAGGTGTCAGTGTCAGAGGAGAGGTCAAATTACTAGGCCCCTGCCACAAATTAGAGGCAAGGAGTCAAGGAGGACATCCATGTTGTGAGCCTGGGGAGTGGGAGGATGATGGTGCCCTTGACAGGAATAGGGAAGTGAAGTCCAGTTCTTGCTCATGTCACTGACTAATCTTTGCTAGCTATTAGGTGGCAGAATCGTGTGGAACTTAGGTGTTCTGAAATCAAATCCAGCACATTTTCTGAGTGTCAGGCTCTGTAGTTAGATCTAAGAATTGTAGATTTAGTGCTAGAAAAAACTTTAAGAGGTCTAGGCCAAGCCTTTCATTTGTGCAGGTGAAGAAACTGACAGTTGAAGTGATTTTCTCATGGTCAGATAAGCATTGAGTGGATTGAAACCAGGTTCTTTGACTCCCAAGTTGAGCACTCTTCTTAATGTACAGAGGAAGGAGGCTACCCCTTTTTTGTCTTGCCTTTGTGGCAGGTCATCTGACTACTTGTGTGAAGTGAGAAAGAGGGATTAGAATTGTATCTTTTTCTTTAGGCTAGGGTGATGATTTTTTTTTTTTTAGTTAGTGTAATTTTTTTAAATGGTATTTTATTTTTCCAAATACATGCAAAGATAGTTTTCAACATTTACCTTCACAAAACTTTGCATTCCAAATTTTTCTCTCTCCTCCTTCCTTCCCCAAACAACAAGCAATCTGATAAAGGTTAAATGTGCAATTCTTGTAAATATATTTCCATATTCATGCTGCTAAGCAAAAAATAAATAAATAAATAAATCAGAACAAAAGGGAGAAAAAAAAACACAAGAAAGGAAAAAAAAAAGCACTGCCAACAACAACAAAAGATGAAAATACTATGTCTTGATCCATATTCAGTCTTCATAGTTCTGTCTCTGGATGCGGATGGCATTTTCCATCTATAGTCTATTGGAATTGCCTTGAGTCATCTCATTGTTGAGAAGAGCCAAATCCAGGGTGAGGTTCTTTTTCAGCCACAGCATTGAGCTTATGATCAGTGTTAAGTAAATTTTTTTTTGAATTGAGTTTTTTAAAATCAAGAAATGTAAATTCTTAACATTTTCAGCTTAGTGCTTAAGTGGCACATTTCACCTTATTTTCCTAGATGGCTAGATCTTAGTTACAGACCATTTTCAAATAAGAGCATCTTAAATAGAGAGAATAACTTGAAGTTCTACCAGTTGCAGTGAAAGTGTTTAGTACATTTATCTTTTTAAGAAAGAGAGGGTACAT
Organism: Myrmecobius fasciatus; assembly: GCA_023553655.1. NCBI lineage: Eukaryota > Metazoa > Chordata > Mammalia > Dasyuromorphia > Myrmecobiidae > Myrmecobius > Myrmecobius fasciatus. The sequence goes on from JAJPUD010032369.1 coordinate 7,884, forward strand.
AAAGGAATATGATTGCCTCCTTTAACATGTTTTTTGTCTAACTTTTTTGTAGGTATCATATCTTGCCGGTATTGAAGGAGATTCTGTCATTATGGGAAACCAGCTGGCTGGCATTGCTCCCTCCCAGATCCTTTCTGTGGACAGTTATTTTTCAGACATTCATGATTTTGAATATGACAAAAGCCTTGGGAGTACTCGGTTTTTTAAAGTTGCTCGAGCCAAGCATAGAGAAGGCTTGGTGGTGGTGAAGGTCTTTGCAATTCAGGATCCAACATTACCATTAACTAGCTATAAACAGGAATTGGAAGAACTAAAAATAAGGCTTAATTCAGCCCAGAACTGTTTGCCATTTCAGAGGGCCACAGAAAAAACATCTGAAAAAGCAGCTCTTCTCTTCAGGCAATACGTCCGAGACAACCTGTATGATCGAATCAGTACCCGTCCATTCTTAAATAATATTGAAAAGCGGTGGATTGCTTTCCAAATCTTGACTGCTGTGGACCAAGCTCACAAATCAGGGGTCCGTCATGGGGACATTAAAACTGAAAATGTCATGGTCACCAGTTGGAATTGGGTTCTCTTAACAGACTTTGCCAGTTTTAAGCCTACTTATCTTCCAGAAGACAACCCCGCCGATTTCAACTATTTCTTTGACACATCACGGAGGAGAACTTGCTATATAGCTCCTGAGCGCTTTGTTGATGGTGGCATGTTTGCCACAGAGTTAGAGTGCATGAAAGATCCTTCAACTCCCCTAGTAGATTTGACAAACAGCAACCAGAGGACGAGGGGGGAGCTGAAGCGTGCAATGGACATCTTTTCGGCAGGTATAGTTGAGGTGCTGAAATAAGACTTAAGTGAAAGATACTTCCTGCCCCCTCCACCCCCAAATTCTAATGATGACTTGCATTGCTTAGTTGGTTACATCTAGGGAAATTAATTTATTGGCTTGATGGTGTTTTCCAATAGATGCCACTGATATCAATCGCCTGCATTTCTGTGTACTTTAAGGTTTGCTGACAACTTTACTTGAATTATTTAATTGATCCTAATAACAACCCTGGGAAGTTTTATTGTCCTCATTTTATAGTCTAAGGCACTGAGACAAAGAAATTAAATGACTTTCCAGGAGTCACACAAATGAGGGCAGGACCTAAACTCCAAATCCAGTTTATCCTCTTAGCAAAGTCACTTTTATTTTTACCAAAAGCCCACTATGTTCCACACACACTATAAATGGAGTATTAGGTTTGTTTTTTTTTTTTTTAGACAAAAAATGCCTATACTTGTGAGTTTTATTATGATTTCTTTTAAGTTTTTTCATGAGTTTACATATTATATGTGAGTTTAATCTATTTGAGTTCTTTGCTCTAAAAAAGTTAAAGCCATTTTTAAAAAAAATTAGGAAATCTGTGATTAAATTTCTCAGTGCATTTGGGTATCCCATGAATATATTTATTTATAGAGCTCATGCTCACAATTTTTTTTTTTGGTGGTGTTATAGAACGACTTAAATATTATTCTGGATCCTTTTTTGCTTAATCTAGCTCACTCATCTGTCTGTGATAGTAACATCATAGGATATTTGGGAAGGTAATTCACTATCATATTAACTTCATAAGTGTACCAATCTTGTCTTAATAGTCTAGTTTTCCTTAATTTCTGGTAGATTTCTGACCTATGTATCTATGTGAGCATTTTTTCTTTTTTTTTTTTTTGCTGAGGCACTGGGGGTTAAGTGACTTGCCCACATCACACAGGTAGGAAGTGTTAAGTGTTTGAAGTCAAATTTGAACTCAGGTCCTCCTGACTTCAGGGCTGGTGCTGTATCCACTGTGCCACCTAGCTGCCCCATGTGAGCTCTTTTTGAGCCTATATCTAGTTCTGATTCTGTCTCATTTTTCTCACCTCTTGAGGGAGAGTTAGAGGCATAATGATTTCTACTTGTCTAAATAAAAACTTTCAAAATTCTTTCCAAAAATTAATCCTTTTATCTTCTAGAAGTGCTTTCTAAATCTAGCATTTCATTATTTTGTAGACTTCCCTTTTGTACTCATTATTTCAGTCACTTCTTTTCCTACTTTTCCATTTCCTTTCCACTGAGTGGGCTCAAGTGGTCGTACAGCATTTCTTCCATTTTCCTAAAAAAAGATATGTATTCTTGCCTCTTTTCCTTCATCGGTAATTCAAATTTTTTGGATATGGCCTTCCTAAATACTTCAGCCTTCTGGAAGTTGGGTGACATTTTTCTAGGTTTTTGGTCCATTTTAATGGCTCCTATTTGCTGATTTGAGGAAGAAATTTGTATCCTTTTGGCTCTCATCCAGGATACCTATTTGTATCCTTTTGGCTCTCATCCAAGATACCTATTTCCCAAACTTTGTGAGTGGCTGGCCATGCTGAAACCATGTAGACACCACTGATAGAGTGCATGAAGTAAATATAAATTCTTTCCCCAGACTTATCCTTTTGTGCACAAAATTCTTCAATGAACCAGTCCTTCAAAACCTCTATAAAGTAGATGGGAACAAAATACTTGTGGACTTCCATTTCAAGGACAGTGGTCATCACATGGAGTCATTCTGCCCCTTTTTTCAGCCTCTACTACTAGTTAGAATAAACTTTTTTCTTTTTTTTAAGGCCATCTTTAAGCCTGTTAGAGAGTGTATTATGATTCAGGAAAACCTTCTTGGCTGCTTGGGAACAATTCTTGGGTTGTTAAGTCTTGCACAGATTTGAGGGAGTAGCATGTGTTGCCTTGTCAGCTGTCCTTTCTTGATGAACAAATCCCATGCTGCTAAAGTTTCATATTTCTTGTGACAAAGCTCAATTGATTAACAGGCTATTTTTTTTTTTTCTCATAATGGTAGGAAACACTTCTCGTAGATTTCTATCTTCCTCTTGGAGTGGGAGAAAGGATTATTGAGACTGCATTTGGGGTCCTTGGTTGAGTATTGTAAGGAACCTTAGATCATCTTATCCACTCCCATATTTTATAAATGAATAAATTGCCCAGTTCATTGAATTAGTATTTATACAAGGACTACCAGAACTGAGTTCTGAACTCAGATTCTCCAGCTCCAAATGTAAGGTTCTTTAAACTACTATACTGCCTAAAGGACTTGAGAAGGTCAGATTTCTCCCCATTTGATTAGTACCATACACTCTGGTATTACTTGTGGTTCTTGGAGCAGTCATGGACCCTTTTACATCCTCAGTTTATTCTTCTGTAAAACGGGGACAATAATACCCATAGTATCTATTTATGTCTTGTGACCCTGAAATAGAAGAATGGATATAAGATGCCATCTCTGTTTATCAGTAATAATTATTTCATTTACTTTGTATTTGAGTTCTAGAAACTTGTTGATGTGGATAAAAGGTGTTGGATTTAGTTTCTGTTGTTTCTCCTTTGCTGTAGAAGTTACATCTTGTGTTTTTCAGGTTGTGTGATAGCTGAGCTATTTACTGAAGGGGTCCCACTATTTGACTTGTCACAACTTTTGGCATATAGAAATGGGCATTTTTTCCCTGACCAAGTGTTAAACAAAATTGAAGACCGAAGCATCAGAGAATTGGTAAGTGTGGTTAGCTGGAAATTGGGAAATTCTGTGATAAGTATGTTGTAGGAAGATATCTTAAAATCCTTGTTAGAGTAATAGTCATTAATCTGATCATCAGCCCCCTGGAGTTGGGCAAGAAAGGCTCTGAGCCCATTGAAAGCAGCACATTGACTGTGACTGTGTAGAAGCCTCCCTTTTAGGTCAGAGCCTCTTTGACTCACTTTTCACATGATACTTGTTTATCTGGATTGCCTTGGGTTCTTTCCTGAGATGCAATCCATGAGGAGAAAGGTAGAAAGTGAGGCAGGGACACAGATGCAGCCCTTGCTTACTTTTAAAAACTATGGAGAGAGGATTCTGGGAAGGTGGTGGAGTAGGTGGGTAAATTTCAGGTTCTCCAGATTTCCCCCACAAATAGAACAAACACATTTGCCTCAGGGTGAACATAGACTGGTGCAACTTCAAGAAGACTGGAGCAGAACCAGGGTTCTCCTGGTACAACCCAAGGAGATCT
>JAJPUD010032370.1:1843-11958 GCA_023553655.1 Myrmecobius fasciatus
TCTCTCTGGATGTATATGGCCTTCTTTACTGAACAATTGGAACTGGTTTGAAACATTTCATTGTTGAAGAGAGCCATGTCCATCAGAACTGATCATCATATAGTATTGTTGTTGCCGTATATAATGATCTCCTGGTTCTGCTCATTTCACTCAGCATCAGTTCATGCAACTGACTGGTATAAATCTAATTTGGTCATAATGAATGATTTCTTTGACAAATTTGCTGATGTCTTTTTTTTTTAAACAGGAGTTTGTTCAAAATTTTTGAATCTTCATTTATTAATAATATTGGTCTATAGTTTTCCTTCTATATTTTATCCTTCATTGGTCCAGACATTATAATCCTTATAAAAGGATTCTTATAGAGTGTTTCCTTTCTCAGTTTTTTAGAATAATTTATATATTAAGGTACTAACTTTTTATAAAGTTTGATAAAAATTCTCCAGTGAATCCATCCTGATGAGTTTTTTATATTTTGTAGTTCCTTTATAGCTAGTTCTATTTCTTTTTCTGAAATTGGGTTACTTAGTATCTCTATATGATCTCTCATTTTGGTTATTTTGTATTTTTGAAAGTTTTGTCAGCAAATAATCATGCATAATATGTTCTGATTAAGGTTAGCTAGGTGGTGCAGTGGGTCTCTAGTTAGGAAGATTAGAGTTCAAATCTAGACATTCACAAATCTATGAGATGCTGAGCAACTTATGTATCCACTGTTTGCTTCAACATCCTCAACTGTAGAATAGCCTTTATCTCACAGGGTTCTTCTGAAGATCAAATGAGACAATAAATATAAAAACACTAAGCATAGTGCCTGGCATATAGTAGATGTTTAAAAAATACTTGTTCTGGGGCAGTTAGGTTAGAGTACCAATCCTGAAGTCAGGAGGACCTGAGTTCAATTCTGGTCTCAGACACTTAACACTTCCTAGCTGTATGACCCTGGGCAAGTCACTTAGCCCCAACTGCCTCAGCAAAACAAAATAAAAACTTGTTCCCCTCCCTGATTATTCTTTTTTATTTCTTCTGGTTTTATATATTTACTTATTTGTTGTTTTAATTATTTTGTTTTCTTCACTCTTCTGTTTGATTAGATTGACCTGCAGGTTTATCAATTTTATTAGTCTTTTAAAAGAATTCACTTGTAGTTTTATTTGTCCTTGTTTGTTTTTTGCTTCCATTTTATCACTTTCTTCTCTAATATTTAATATTCTGTTTTTTGTGCTTTTTTTAGCTTTGTTTTCTATTATGTTGGCTTTCTAATTTTTTTAAATGTATATTCAGTTCATTAATCCTCTCTTCTCCTATGTTGTTAATAAATGTTTGCAGGAACAGTTTTTCCTCTTTTTCTCTCTGGATTATTTGAATTGCATCTTAGAAATTTTGATATGTTGTTTCATCACTATCATTTTTCTTTTATATAATTACTAATTGTTTCTATGATTCATTCTTTAAATGAATTATTATTTAGGATTTTGTAGTGAAATCTCCATTTGAATTTGTGTCTTTTGTTAACAGTTCTTAAACCAATGACTATTTTCATTGGTATATGGTCTGTAAAAGCTATTTTACTATTTCTGCCTTTGCATGTTGGTTTGCAAAATATCCGTGCCGTAATATGTAGTCAATAAGTTCTATATATACATGTATATTCCTTTGCAGTCTGATTTAGGTGATGCCTTAAGTCTTTTGGGTTTAGTTTCTCCAGCAATGTATTCAGTTCTATCTCTACTTTTTTGTTTATCTTTCTGTTAGACTTATTCCAAACTGAGAAACATTGAAATTTTCCCTCACTATTAGCTCAGTTAATATTTCCTTTACAAATTTAGATGCTAAGGTATTTGAAGCATATAAGTTTAATATTGATATTAATTTCTTTTCTGTAGTTTCTTTCAGCATAATATAATATCTTTGATTATCCCTCTTTGTATTTTGAATGTTGGTTTTTGCTTTATCTGATAGCATGATCACAACTCTTGCTTTTTTGGATTCACTTGATGCATAATAAAACATTTTACCAGCCTTTTATTTTTATTCTCTGAATCTTTGTTTTTAAGAATATATTTCTTGTAAGCAACAGATTGTAGGGTTATGTTTTCTTAATCAAATTGTGTGGGACAGTGAACTCAAATTTTTAAAATCAGGGAGTAAAAAAGGCAAAAAGGAGTTTATTATAATCTTGCAAGAAAAGGCAATTGCCAACTACAAGGTGTCAGTAGAGGAGTGCAAAGTGTAAACACAGGATTATATACACCCTAACCAGAAGCCCCTACCTTTGGTTCATGGTCTTTATGTAACGTCAGAGAAACTGAGGCAAGATAGAGATTGGTTTTTAATCTTTTAATTTGGAGAGTTTTAGGCTAGCCAGCCAAATGGATCTCATGTTCAAAAATCATTTGACCCTGAGGGATTGAAACAGGGAAGTTTTATAGCTAACTAGGGTTTGCAAACAGAATAACGTGAGTATACAATCTTATAGGGGAAACAAAGGCAGATAAGGAGGGTGAGTGGGCACCACTGTGTGAGTGGGCAAACCATACTTCCAGGAAAGGATCATAACTCAGTCCCGACAGAATAAGGGTCAAGAAAAGAAGGTCAAGGGCAGGAGATAGGCAGGTGAGGGACAATACTCAAAAAGTGGGGGAATTATTCCAGCAAGGATTGAGATAAGGTACCTGGAGTTTTATGATTCAATGGTATAATGCTCCAGGAGAAACTGAGGCAGTACCACACATTGGAGACTAGGTAATATTTTATTGATATTAATGGAGAGGTAAGACTAGACGACTGAATAGGAATCCTGTCTCAAAGCACCCAGTCCTGGAGAGATAGACTGGCAGCCATTAGCCAGCCGTCTGGATCTCAAAGTAGATCCAGCAGCTAGTAGTTTGGTCCCAGGATTCTTATAGGGCTCCTGACGCTCAGGGGAACAAAGAAGAACAGGCAGAGGAGGGGTAGGGCACTGAAGGGATTGGAGTTCCAGGAAAGGATTACCAATTCAGTTCTGACAGGTTGGGGGTATAGAGAATCATAAATTCTGATAAATTTGGGAAGAAGCTAGAAGACATTAATTCTGGGGCCATAAAGATAAGTGGGATGTCTAGGTGTTTGAGATGGGCCATCTGGAGGTCTTATGACTCTTTGAAATGACACTGGCCATAACTCTGCAGCCCAATTATCTCTGACTGGTCAGAAAGGGATGATGGTGCTACTGGGGCAGAACAATTAAGGGAAACTGAGACATGGAACTGTGGCACAACATTCCACACTCTCTCTCCTAAATATTCAAATCATGGAATCACCTTCCCCCAGATACCTGGAAGGTTTTAGCACCAACCATGATTTTGGCCGACCCTACCAGCAGATAAACTAAAATGAAAACTAGAATAAAGGTGCAAGGACCTACGATGATGGCAAGTTTCTGATAGACCCAGAGCTGTTAACAGCCTTCTATAGTCCTCCCTGTTGCAAGTTTGTCAGGTCCTCTGAAGTTCTGGAGCTCCATCTCAGCCAGGGAACCCAGTTTGAGATGGACAGTTCAGAGTTAGGTCTGCAGTAGTTTGTGCACCTAACTCTCAGCTTCTGCTTGCAGACGGAGCAGCAGTGCCCAAGGCAGCTGTGATGGCCCCTCTAGGAGGGACACTGCACAGCCGTCAGAGACTCCAAGGGGGAAGGGTGAGGCCCAAAATCGATCCACCTGTCCCCACCCAGAAGAACAGACAGGCTGGGGAGCACTACTGCAAAAATGGTCAGAGTATCAAAGTATGCACACTTGGACCATCAAGGCAGGCAAACCACGAACTTAGAGGAATAAAACAAACTGCAATGGAGGATGCTGAAATGCTAATCAAGGAACTGGGGTTACAGGACTGGAGAAGTGGATCAGAGAGACTTCCAGGAATCAAAAAATGGTCCCAGAAACTGAGTCTGCAAGTTCAAAGTTAAAACAGAACCAGCAATCACAGTCCAGTTGGGGTTTAAATAATATACCAAGCAGAAAAAACGAAAAATAGACTGTTGTAAGGCCTTCCAATTTAAACTGGTGGTTTGGGAGTGGGGTGTCCTGGCCAGCAGGACTTTAGTAATTCGTGGGGGCGAGGAGGACCCGACCTGAAGGGAGAGAATAGGCGAGAGAGAGAGGAAGGAGACTACATGGCAAGTAGAATAGTCTCATTTATTGAAGTAAAAAGGCTGGGATTATATAGGCTAATGCAGTTCTGGGTGAGGGGCTGTAGCCCCTGTAGGAATTCCTGTAGGGATGTGGAGGTAGTTGGGTGGGGCAGCAGGGTGTGGAATGCAAGGGCACTGATATGGTCAGGTAATCTCCGGGAGTAGTTAGCATATGTTTGTTCTTCCTGTGCATTCAAATTCTCGGCCCCAGACATTCCTGTTTTATCATATTCTCGGCTCCAGGCATCTCCCCCGGTTTTACATTATAAGAGGCAGAATGGCAGGGTCGGTGGAAGGTCTGTCTTAGGCTATATGGCTTGTGTTTCCTGAATACGGTGCCTTAGAATTGGCAGGGCCCCTGTCTTAGGCTATGGGAGCGGCCTCCCAGAATCCTTTGGGAGTGGACCCACACTAATCCCGTCATTGGGTAACCAGGCAGCATGTGGCATGGCCCCTGTCTTAGGCTATGGGAGCCGCCTCCAAGAATCCTTTGGGAGTGGACCCACACTAATCCCGTCATTGGGTAACCAGGCAGCATGTGGCATGGCCCCTGTCTTAGGCTATGTGGGTTGCCTCCAAACCCTCCAGACCTCAGGGCTCCCACTAATCCCGTCATTGGGTGATCCCTGCAGCCATTGGCAGGATTATCCATGTCAGGGCCATACTAATCCCGTCATTGACCAATCCACAGCTTATGGCCCTTTTAACAACACCTCTTATACCAGGGGGTCTGAAATTCTTGATCTAACTGAGTAAAATCAAGGGGCTCGAGTGTGACAGCAGGCAATTGTTCCATCGAGTCGGATGTCTGAAGTCGTTGATAAAAGACCTGAGCATTCTTCTGGAAAACAGAATCTATTTGGGATTTAACAAAAGTTGTTAATTTGCGAAAAGCCCAAGGGCCAAAGGAGATAAGGAGTAGGATACCTATGAGGGGGCCAAGGAGGGTGGGGAGTAGGGTAGTAAGCCAAGGCGAGGTTGAAAACCAATTTTGGTACCAGGATTCCTTTTGCTCCCTTTCCCTTTCCTTCAAAACTTTCAAGATTCACAATATAGTGAACATCTAAATAATTCCACAAAACTCACACACGTTCAAAATCAAAGTTGACAAAATGTAAAGCATAACTCATAATGCTTACCTAGCATGTTTCAGAAGGTAACAGAAATTATCAGGACTTTTCCCAACAAGTTATTATCAGTTTGAAATCAAATTAAATACAGCTTTTTAAAAATTTTTCTTACAGTATTGATGGTTCAATATTTAGACAAATTTCTAAGATCTTATACCCAAAATAACAATCTAGCATGCACAAAGCAGCAGTAATTATAAAAACCAATTACCCATAAATCCAAAAGGATATGGCTTTTCTTTCTCTCTCTTTCTCTCTCTTTTTTTTTTACTTAAAGAAATTTCCCAAATTCCAATTGAATGTTGCAAGCAAACCAATTTACCATTTAATTGTATGTATATATACACATACACACATACTTTTAAACTGCAGTTTTTCCAAAACTTTTTCTCCCAAGTTTTTTCTCCAACACTAATTAAAATCCACTTTCTCTTCTAGCAGGCTTTGGGGGGGGGGGAACTTTTCTGCTAGCATTTTAAAATGGCCAAACTTTTTCTGTCCCTGCTAGTTTCAAGTTAATGCAAACACTTAACTCCAATAAGAAATTTTAAAACCCAAGCATTTTAACATTGAAATGACCAATTGCCAAATTTTCCCAATCCCTGTTAAAATTTATTGGAGTTTCACCTAATACACACACACACACCAACCATAAGAGCTCTTTAATCCAACACACACACACAGAGATCTCTCAAACACTAATTACACAGACATTTTATGAGATACTCCTCTCAGGAAAACCGGGAGAGGAGAGGGGATTTCACAAGACAGACAGATATATCAGACAGACATAAAGCAAGTCAGACCGTCACAGCCATGTTAGCCTTTAAAATACCCAATACATAAAAATTCCAAATTACATATTGTCCAGAACAGAAACAGTCAGAGACACAAAAGGCAAAAACTAATTTCCTCAAAATCCCTTCAGTGAATACAATTTTAAGATGATGCACTACTATCAATTAAAACTCATACAGAATATCACATTTGCACATAAAAGAATCAATTACAAATATCAGTTAAACTTTTGCAAGTAACCTTACCAAATTACAGATCACATTTATTATCATATTCCTTAAACCTGAAGCAAACAAATTGCCAAGTTTATTTCCATTTCTAAAGAAGCAGCTGAAAGTGTGGGGGAGAGTTAAATTTCACTCTTTGAGAAAGAATCTTCCCGTTTCTCCCTCCCCCATTCAGTTTTTTTTTTTATCCTACTTCCTCTTCACTTTCTTCTACATTCTTTTTCCCTCTTACCAATCTTCCCAAATACACACAAAATACTCTCCATTCTTTAATCCCTCAATTCCATAACCCATTCACAAAGCCATCTCTTATCTCCTGTCTTTTCCTTTTTTCTTTTTTCTAGGCTGTCTTTTACCTTTCTCAAACTGTCTTCTACAAGGCCGAGTTTGTTAGTATAAAAACAACATTCCTTAGCATACTTCTCCGGCTGTCTGCACCACAGCCTCCCTACGGGTCAAGGCCCCACCGCCCAGGAGGGGATGGTGATGAGGGGGGCTTTCATCTCTGGGTCTCGGTATTCTTCCAAGTCCCAATTGGCCGGGGCTCCCAGAGCTAGCTTACAAAGGTCTGGAAAGAGTGTGGGCCACCAGGCCGTAGCTGTAGTTTTAGATGTGCTATATATAGTATCTCCCCAACCATTCATTACCATCCAGGTGTAATTGAGGAGCTGATATGGAGAGTGGCCAGAGGTTGGACGGTAAACGAAGGTCAGGCCGAGGAGGATGCCAAAGGTTGATGGTCTCATGTCATTTTCTGCAATAAAGCACAATTAGAAAGCTTCTCAGGGGGATCCCCTGGGTGGATTATGAAGTTTTATCAGGCGCTCTGGGAGCCGTCTGGCCTTTTGGGCTTGTGTATCATAAATACAGGTGTGTCCTTTACCCCAGATGAGGACAGGGTCGGGACCCAGCCATCTATTGCACATTGGGTCCTTCCACATAGCCTGAGCATAGGTGTTGGCTGTGGATGAATGCCAGAGGCGGTCAGCAGCAGATTTGCCATTAATATCATAGGAAAGGAAATTTAAAACAAACAATGCATGGTTCAGAAGGGTCTTAAAATTCCCTGCTCTGGGGTATAATATTGGCCATGCCTTGGGGGAGGACCCTCCATTGAAAGCGAGGTGAGGGTCCCACACAATTAACAATGGGGAGACTAAAGGCAAAACTCTTACAATCATCTGGGTAGAGGGGGATGGAAAAGAAACAATCCTTCAAATCAATAATAACTTTAGAAAACCCTCTGGGGATAGCTATGGGTGAGGGGAGTCCGGGTTGAAGTGCTCCCATAGGGACCATGGTCTTGTTCACAGCCCTGAGATCATGTAATAGGCTCCATTTCCCCAAACGTTTTTGTATGACAAAGATGGGGGTATTCCAAGGAGATGTAGAGGGCTCAATATGACCGGCAGCCAGCTGTTCCTGCACTAATTTTATGTCTGCGGATAGCTTTGTCATAGGTAAGGGCGCACGTCTGCACTGCATAAGGAGGAAGAATGTGAAGAGGGCTTGTGCTAAGAGGGGGCTGGGCAGGATCATTGTAATGGGCCGCCTCTTCCCCTAATTGTGCCATGCCCCCAGGATCAAAAGCATCATTATCGGGCTTTCTAGTAAACATTGGGAAGGCTAGGGAGTTAGATGTAGGGAGCTCCTCCTTGGGAAGGGAGGGGTAGAGGGATTCCTTGGGCACAACGGGGCATGTCAATGACCACCGAGGGGGGTCTGTACGAGGCTTCTGGGCCACTGGTTTATAAAGGACTGGGTAATTTTGGGAGTCTTCAGTAGGGGGGTGAAAATCAGGAAGCAGGGGGTATAGAGATGGAAAATGAGGGGTGCCGGTGTCAGAGGGCATTTGGATAACCACTGACGGTGGTCGGGGAAGAGGGGTGGGGTTTTCTGGGGCCGTGGCAGTATCAGACAAATGAGAGGTTACAGAAGCGGCTCGAGACAAGGGTTTTAAACAACACTCTGCCACAGAAAGAAGCCTCTGATTTTGTGGATCTTTATTGGCGGCTTCAACGATGTCTCTGATTATGCCCCAGTAGGAAAAAACTGTTTCTGGGACAGAATGTGAGCCTTCCTTTTGTAATTTAGTATCAAGATCTTTCCCTACTTTCTGCCATTTTGGGGGGTGGATTTCTGGCCCATTCACCATGAACCACGGGGAAACTTCATCTATAAATAAGAAGTTAACCAGATCTTTTCCTTTTACCCTTATTCCTCTCTCCCTGAAAGAGCATTTAAGATACTTAATAAAAAGAAGTTCCTTAGAGAGTTTATGGCCCATTCTCGAAATGCGGTGGATGAATCAACTTACCAAAGCAGAGGTCCGACCAGACAACACAATTCCAGGGGTTCACGAACGCAGGGGTCCACCGGGTCGGGGGACCAATCCAGGGGTCAAAGACCAATCCAACGGATCCGTGGGGTCCACAAAAACCAATCCAACGGATCTTGGGGTCCACGAGGGACCAATCCGACAAATGCAAATGCGGGGGTCCACAAAGGACCAATCCCGTCCACCGGGTCAAGGTTCCGTTCCTCGAGCCACGTTGGGCGCCACTTGTCCTGGCCAGCAGGACTTTAGTAATTCGTGGGGGCGAGGAGGACCCGACCTGAAGGGAGAGAATAGGCGAGAGAGAGGAAAGAGACTGCATGGCAGATGGAATAGTCTCGTTTATTGAAACAAAAGGCTGGGTTTTAATAGGCCAATGCCGTTTGCGGGAATGCAGAGGTGGTCAGATTTGCAGGTGGGGTTTAGGTAATCAGCGGAGAATGCAAGGACACGGGGGTTGGGCAGCAGGGTGAGGAGTGTAAGGATATGGGGGTCGAGTAACAGGGAGTGGAAGGCACGGATATGGTCCAGCAGTCTCAAGGTGTAGTTAATCAATCAATCTAAAGTTCATGCATAGGCCTGTGTTTTCTCATTCTTGGGCCCTGACATCTCCCCCCGTTGTATATTATAAGAGGCAGAACAGCAGGGTCGGTGGAAGGTCTGTCTTAGGCTATATGGCTTGTGTTTCCTGAACATGGTGCCTTAAAGATTGGCAGGGCCCCTGTCTTAGGCTATGGGAGTTGCCTCCGAGAATCCTTTGGGAGTGGACCCACACTAATCCCGTCATTGGGTAACCAGGCAGCATGTGGCATGGCCCCTGTCTTAGGCTATGTGGGTTGCCTCCAAACTCTCCAGACCTCAGGCTCCCACTAATCCCGTCATTGGGTGATCCCTGCAGCCATTGGCATGATTATCCGTGTCAGGGCCATACTAATCCCGTCATTAACCAATCCACAGCTTATGGCCCTTTTAACAACACCTCTTATACCAGGGAGTCTGAAGCTCTTGATCTAACCGAGTAAAATCAAGGGGCTCGAGTGTGACAGCAGGCAATTGTTCCATCGAGTCAGATGTCTGAAGTCGTTGATAGAAGACCTGAGCATTCTTCTGGAAGGCAGAATCTATTTGGGATTTAACAAAAGTTGTTAATTTACGAAAAGCCCAAGGGCCAAAGGAGATAAGGAGTAGGATACCTATGAGGGGGCCAAGGAGGGTGGGGAGTAGGGTGGTAAGCCAAGGCGAGGTTGAAAACCAATTTTGGTACCAGGATTCCTTTTGCTCCCTTTCCCTTTCCTTCAAAACTTTCAAGATTCACAATATAGTGAACATCTAAATAATTCCACAAAACTCACACACGTTCAAAATCAAAATTGACAAATTGTAAAGCATAACTCATAATGCTTTACCCAGCATGTTTCAGAAGGTAACAGAAATTATCAGGACTTTTCCCAACAA
>JAJPUD010032371.1:0-11958 GCA_023553655.1 Myrmecobius fasciatus
CTTGGTATCTTTCCCCTCCCTACTCTCCATGCAACACGCTGTCTCTCCTCTCATCTCCCACCATGTCTCATGGTGTCTCCCCTCTCACCCCCTACTCTGCCTCATGATGTCTTTCTCCTTATAGCTCTGTTAGGATGCTAAATCCTCCTTTGTTCTTTAGCCTGAAGCTAAGGGCATACTCCAACCTCATAGCCTGTTCCCTTTCTCATAGGATGGTCCGAGTTCCACTAGGGAACTTGTCTTTTCCATCATTAGTTGTTAAAATCCCTTTCCTTGCCAACTATATGTTCTCGCAACTCTATTTCATATTTACCATTCCTGGTATCTATTGAACCTCATCATTTGGTCTGTAATCTCTTCTAAATAAATCTATGTTTTGCCAAAGAGAATGGCCAATGTGAATTCTTCACAGGACCCAACCCCAACATTTGGTGTCTACAATCTCCTCATTTGGTGCTAAACCCCAAACACATCCTTTAGAACCAGCAAAGGCTCTTCTAAACCACATGTGAGGCAGGACTTTCTGATCAGAACTACAGAGATTAAGGAATTAAAAGCTCCAAAGTATGGGGTCTGGTTTGGATGGCAGGACAGCTGGTAGGAAGATATGCTTGCTTTCTCTAAAAGTTTTATAAGAAGGATTTATTTACATGAATATCAAGGCTATTCTTCATAAAAATATGAGAAAGAACAGATACATAATGATTCTCTACAGCATATTACATCCTATGACCGTATAACTGACTGAAAAGTATACAGGACAAGAGTCTGCTCTATATATTGGCTGTTGATATCACCAAAAAAACCCCCAAACAAATAAACAAAAAAACTCAAAACTCAAATGATTTGGTAGAGCACAACTCAGACTGAGAAAAGGCTTTCTTCCAAAAAGGAGTTTCTTATGCACGTTAAACCTATACAAATGTACCAATAGAGATGACTCTACCTAATGAATCTTTCATTATTGATTTTGGGTGAGGTATTAAAAAGCAATAAATATGCTTGTCAAAGGTGTTTGCTACTGTCATAAAGGGTCATTAAATGGAAGGGTTCCTAGAGATGATGAAGTCCTCTAGAAAATTGTTCATAGGTACTATTGTTCAGACTATATTAAGCCCCAGAACATTATAGAATACTCAATGAGATTGTGTTTGTTCAGAGATCAGTTTTACAATCCAATGTGAAAATTAAGTGGATTAAAAATAACTATTGTTTAATCAATCAATCAACAAGCATTTATTAAGCATCTAATATGCACCAGGCACTGTGTTAGATACAAGTACAAGGAACTGAAACAATTCTGACTTGCAAGAAGCTCACATTCTAATGAAGAAAACAACAAGAAAATAGGGCACTGGCATTAGAAGGGATTGGGAAAAGCTTCATGTAGAAGAAGGTGGTGAATGAGCTGTCTTTTTTTAAGTTTATTTTTTATTATTTTTTTTAATCTTTAAAACCAAACACAAAATAAAAAACAAAATAGAAAAAGAAAGACAGAAATTATGTCCAAAGAGGCTAGAAAGAGGGGTTGGGACCAGGGTGTGAGGGACTTTAAAACCTAAACAAAGGGGTGGTATTTGATCCTCAAGGCACTAGGAGGGAGCCATAGATTAGTGAGTAGGGAAGCAACATGATCAGATTTCCACTTAAGCAAAAAAACAAAAAAATACTTTGGCAGCAGTATGGAAGATATATTAGAATGATGGTAGACTTGAGAGAGCCTGAGTGCTAAGAGGTAAGAGTTCTTTTATTCTTTTTCTACAGACCTAAACCCAAGATATGTTCTTGATGATGTTCCAAGAAAAGAACATGACTGGGAACATGAACCAAAGAAAGAGATTTTCTCTCCCTTCCAATATTGAACCAGTGCTGGGAGCATGCTGGGAGTCAAGGACCCAGCATGGAATGACAAGGTCTCCACAGGGCCTGACCCCCACCAATGCGTGCAAGGCACCATGAGCATGCTGGGAGCCAAGGACCCTGCATGGAATGACAAGGTCTCCACAGGGTCTTGACCTTCATGTGCAAGGCAAGATGAAGAAGCCCCTACAGAACTAAGCATTCAGGGATACAGTTGGTTAATGATTATTTGCTTAATTTCTGTCCTAGGAATTCTTAGCATAGCTGTATGTATATACCCATCCATCACAATGAGGTGAGCAGGAAGCCCTTCATCCCCAAAAAAGCCCCTTTGTACTTTCTGCCTAAACATGAAAGGTTTCTTTACTAGTGAAGCATTAAACAAACTTAGAGACTGGGAAACTTGGGAAATTGATAGCTTTCCCCAAAAACTCCAAAAGAAATCTCCAGTTACCCCTTCTTGTTTGATCCAATCAACCTGACCCTTCTCTCCCCTATACAGAGCTTACATAAATAATGATATGATGAAAAGAACAGTAAACATCAGTGACAGATGGACACATTGGTAGCAAGTAAGTCATGGGAAAAAAGTAAGAGAAATAGGCCACTGCATGGTTTACTGACCCCTACACAAAACAAGCTATTGTATGAGTGATTAATAAATGGGCTGAGGGAAATAAGTTCTTGAGAAAAAAATGTGTCTATTCTAAAAAATCTTATGACCATGTTAAAAAATTAAAAAGCATTGTATAAGTCTTGGAATAAGTAAATGTGACATTTTTAGAGAAGCTCATGTTCTGCCAGATGTGACGTGATGACCACAAGGTACATTTTACCTTTAGTTAAAGTTTCACTATTGTTATATTGTTTGATGAATTTATTCTGTACATTCTTTTTTTCTAAGAAGCATTGCACCTGGGGTCCTGGGAATTTCTGGGCCCCAAGAAAATCTTGTAATCCTAGCCAAATAATTGTCCTATCTCTAATCAACCCTAACTTTGTAAGAATATAAAAATCACAAGCTTTCTTGAATATTTTGAACAAGCTTTTGCCAATAAATCGAACTTGATGACCACGCCATAGAGTGTGCTGTCTCTTGTTCCACTTCGTCAACTCAAACCCTCCATTCAAGAACCTAGTTCCCTGAGGAGGCTGGACCTCCGCAAACCAGGATCCTGTAAACGCCATAACTGGCACTCTGGGCCATGTGTTATCCCCGCAAAATGTGAAAAAGCCCTAGAAAAAGGATTCCAGAATATTAAACTCAATATTGTATTGGGTAGGACAAGAAGACATCAATGAGTAGTGAACCTTTATTCATATATCACTAGTCGTTTGCATATTATCAAATCTAACTTGTAGAGTTAGATTTAAGGAGTATATATTTTGTTTATCATCGAAATCTAGAACTAGACTAATTTAGTGTGTTTAACTAATATTTTATGAGTAAGCAGATGTCTGGTATGGTGAAAATAACTTTTTATCTTAAGTCAGAAGACTTGTAGGGTATAGTCAGAAGAGTGCTGAACTTGGAATGATAACTGATCCTGCCATTTATTACCTCTTTTTGGGTCTCAGTTTCCTGAAATGTAGGCATCTCAAACCCATCATGTCTAATACACTCATTATTTTTCCCTTTAAACCCACCCTTTTCAGAAATTCCCTATTTTTGCCAGCGGCACAACCAACCTTTCAAGACAAGTCAACAAGCATTTATTAAGTGCCTTCTATGTGCCAGGCACTTTCTTAAGTGCTGGGGATTAAAAAAAAAAAAAAAAAAAAAACCAATCCCTGGTCTTAAAATAATGGGAACAGAAAATTAAAAAAAAAAAAAAAAAAAAAAAAAAAAGCCAGTCCCTGGTCTTAAGATAATGGGAACAGAATATGTAAACAACTATAACAAGATAAACTAAATGCACAAACAAGCTAGATCACAGGATGAACTGAAGATAAATTCAGAGAGAATGAGATTAAAAGCTGGGAAAGATGGGACTTTAGCTGAAACGTGAAAGAAACCTGGAAAGTCAGTCACCCAAGTTCTAAGTTTGGGGGGTATCCTCTTTTCTAGACTCTCCTTTATCTCCTTCTCCCTCCAATCCAATCGGATGATAAATCCTTCTTTTTCCACATCTTTCATCAGCTCACCCATCACCATCTACATATTTCTTTATTCAGACACCTGTTAAGGCTTAAATAGACCTGAATTCAGATCCTGTCTCCAGCAATTCCCAACTAGTGACAACCCTTAATGGCTATCTGCCTCAGTTTCCTCATCTATAAGATGGGGACAATAACATATCTCACAGGATTGTCCTGAGGATCCAATGAGATCTTGGTCAAGAGCTTTGCAAACCTTAAAGCTTTTTTAAATGCTAACTGCAATAATCACTAAGTCCCGCCCTTCATCACTTCATTGACTTGGACTATTGCAATAGCCTCCCTCAAGTCTCTTCCTTCTCCCCTCCATCCTTACACTCAGCTGCCAAAGCGATTTTTCAAATTAAAGTGCAGATTTGCTCATGTTTTCCCCTTTTCCCCTCCAAAAATGCCATTAGTTCCTATTACCTCAAGGAGCAAATTTAAATTGTTCTGTTTGGCATCTGAAGCCTCCTCCCACCCTGACCCTAATCTCTCTCTCTCTTCAGCTTTTTACCTGACCCTCTGGCCCAGGCCCGGCTTGGTTCATGTGCCCGCTACCTGGCCAGCCTGCCTCTCAAAATGCCCAGCTGCCTCTGAGAACGGCGTTCTAAGATCTTCCTGGTATTCCCCATCCCCCACGACTCCCCTACGTGACAGCACCCTTATCTTACAGAAATCTACCTGTTTATGTAAATGTTGTCTCAACAGGTTGGAATGTAAGCTCCCGGAGGGCAGGGATTGTTTCCCCGAAGTCCCTGAGAGGCGGGAGAAAGTCATAAATGTCTCGGGCTTGATGGATGGTCCAGAAGTTTTCGAGCTCAGCGTCTTCCGCCTTCTTCGTCGCCTAGCAACTGAGGCGCCTCAGGGCGCTTCCTCCTTTTTTCCCCCTCCTTACGTCACTTCCGCAGCGTCCCGGAAGTGAGTTCCAACCGGTCGGTTTCCCCGCGGGCTGCGGGTCCTGGCGCAGCCGCTGGGGAGCCGGGGGTGGGAGGTACCCGGGTGTCCCTGGGCCGGACCCCGCGAGTGTCCGTTCTTCCGTCCCGCCGCCGTACGCAGTGAGGTGGGCTTGTTGAGGCCGGTCCTGGGGCAAGATGGGGCGGGTGGACTGGGCCGGGCCGGGCCCGGGTCAGTAGTATGCCCCCTCCCAACTTCCTGCTCCTGGCCATCCCGTCTCTGTGGCTGAGTGTCCCCCGCTCTAGATAGCCCCTCCCTCAGATGTCTTCTTACGGGTTGGTCCTACCCCCCCACTCTCCGGGAAGAGTTCTTGGTCCTCTCCCCTTCCCCCTCCCCCCCAAGCAGAGCTATCCCGGCTCTCTCGGACTCCCTCCCTCCAATCCCTCCGGGCTGCTTCCTCATTCCCTCCCCACCCCGAGGACTGATTCTCCCGCTCGTCCCAAAGATTAACTCCCTGCTACCCCTCTGCCTCCCCTTCATCTAAAGTGGTTGCTCTTCCCATTCCTCCTCCCTAACCCCACCTTTGGGGCTTGTTCTTCCCCTTCCCCTTCCCTCCACTCGGGTGCTGGAGAGTGCTCTTGGTCCACTGCCCTCTCGAAACTGGGGAGCTTCTCTCATTTGAGAGCCTGATTCTTGTTTTTGTTTAATTTACTTTTGGGGGGAGGGGCCAGTAAATCATAGTTTGACAGCAGCTGTTGACTTTGTGGCTCGTTCTTATTTTTGGTTTCCTTTTATTTTTGCTTTAATTTGAACAGCTTTGGCCAAGATTTTTCCTCTTCCCCTAGTCTTCCCAGTGTGGAATGGAAGCCTCATGACCTTTTATGATTTGCCTAGCACTTTACAAAGCTTATCTCATTTGATCCTCACAAGCACTCCGTGCGGTAGGTATTGCAGGTACTATTTATCTCCGTTTTATGGTAGTAGGAAATGAGACTTGGGTTGGGCTGGTCCTCCAGCTTTTACTGTGCTTTCTGTGCCTCAGGCACTGTGCCTGCTCTTCTGGAGTCCACAGTCTGGTGGAGGAGATCACTTGCACGTAGCTATGGACAAACTACAGGATAAATACGGAATGATCAATCTACAAGGCCAGGAACTAAGACTAAGGGGGCTGGGAGGGAAGCTTGTAGAAGCCAGGATTTTATCTAGGACTTGAAGGACACCAGGGAATTCAGGAGGCCCAGATGAGGAGGGACATCCCTGTAGACTGGGGAGAGAGCCTTGTGTGAGAACGGTATGGCAACCAGTGTTTTTGGATTGGCAGTAGGGAATAGGGTGGAAGAAGACTGGGAAACCTAGGAGTGGCCAAGTTATTAAGGGCTTTGAATTGAAAAGGGAGAATTGACTAAGCACCTACTATGTGTCAGGCTCTGTGCCTGTGCTAAATGCTGGGGATGAAAAAAGTGGCAGAAGGTAATTCCTGTTCTCAAGGAGCTCATAGTCTGGTGGAGGAACGACATGGGAACAATTACATACAAACGAGACAGGACAAATTGGAGACAATCCTGGAAGTGATGGGGAGCTTCTGGAATTGAGGGAATGGTGATGGTGTTGGGGGGCTTGAGCATGGTCACATCTGTACCTTAGGAAGGTGGATTTGACAGCTGAGTGGAATTGGGAGCAATCGGTGGTAGAGATCAACCAACAGATTCTTGCCTAGGTGAGGTGTCTATACCAGGAGGTGTCAGTGTCAGAGGAGAGGTCAAATTACTAGGCCCCTGCCACAAATTAGAGGCAAGGAGTCAAGGAGGACATCCATGTTGTGAGCCTGGGGAGTGGGAGGATGATGGTGCCCTTGACAGGAATAGGGAAGTGAAGTCCAGTTCTTGCTCATGTCACTGACTAATCTTTGCTAGCTATTAGGTGGCAGAATCGTGTTGAACTTAGGTGTTCTGAAATCAAATCCAGCACATTTTCTGAGTGTCAGGCTCTGTAGTTAGATCTAAGAATTGTAGATTTAGTGCTAGAAAAAACTTTAAGAGGTCTAGGCCAAGCCTTTCATTTGTGCAGGTGAAGAAACTGACAGTTGAAGTGATTTTCTCATGGTCAGATAAGCATTGAGTGGATTGAAACCAGGTTCTTTGACTCCCAAGTTGAGCACTCTTCTTAATGTACAGAGGAAGGAGGCTACCCCTTTTTTGTCTTGCCTTTGTGGCAGGTCATCTGACTACTTGTGTGAAGTGAGAAAGAGGGATTAGAATTGTATCTTTTTCTTTAGGCTAGGGTGATGATTTTTTTTTTTTAGTTAGTGTAATTTTTTTAAATGGTATTTTATTTTTCCAAATACATGCAAAGATAGTTTTCAACATTTACCTTCACAAAACTTTGCATTCCAAATTTTTCTCTCTCCTCCTTCCTTCCCCAAACAACAAGCAATCTGATAAAGGTTAAATGTGCAATTCTTGTAAATATATTTCCATATTCATGCTGCTAAGCAAAAAATAAATAAATAAATAAATCAGAACAAAAGGGAGAAAAAAAAACACAAGAAAGGAAAAAAAAAAGCACTGCCAACAACAACAAAAGATGAAAATACTATGTCTTGATCCATATTCAGTCTTCATAGTTCTGTCTCTGGATGCGGATGGCATTTTCCATCTATAGTCTATTGGAATTGCCTTGAGTCATCTCATTGTTGAGAAGAGCCAAATCCAGGGTGAGGTTCTTTTTCAGCCACAGCATTGAGCTTATGATCAGTGTTAAGTAAATTTTTTTTTGAATTGAGTTTTTTAAAATCAAGAAATGTAAATTCTTAACATTTTCAGCTTAGTGCTTAAGTGGCACATTTCACCTTATTTTCCTAGATGGCTAGATCTTAGTTACAGACCATTTTCAAATAAGAGCATCTTAAATAGAGAGAATAACTTGAAGTTCTACCAGTTGCAGTGAAAGTGTTTAGTACATTTATCTTTTTAAGAAAGAGAGGGTACATAAAGGAATATGATTGCCTCCTTTAACATGTTTTTTGTCTAACTTTTTTGTAGGTATCATATCTTGCCGGTATTGAAGGAGATTCTGTCATTATGGGAAACCAGCTGGCTGGCATTGCTCCCTCCCAGATCCTTTCTGTGGACAGTTATTTTTCAGACATTCATGATTTTGAATATGACAAAAGCCTTGGGAGTACTCGGTTTTTTAAAGTTGCTCGAGCCAAGCATAGAGAAGGCTTGGTGGTGGTGAAGGTCTTTGCAATTCAGGATCCAACATTACCATTAACTAGCTATAAACAGGAATTGGAAGAACTAAAAATAAGGCTTAATTCAGCCCAGAACTGTTTGCCATTTCAGAGGGCCACAGAAAAAACATCTGAAAAAGCAGCTCTTCTCTTCAGGCAATACGTCCGAGACAACCTGTATGATCGAATCAGTACCCGTCCATTCTTAAATAATATTGAAAAGCGGTGGATTGCTTTCCAAATCTTGACTGCTGTGGACCAAGCTCACAAATCAGGGGTCCGTCATGGGGACATTAAAACTGAAAATGTCATGGTCACCAGTTGGAATTGGGTTCTCTTAACAGACTTTGCCAGTTTTAAGCCTACTTATCTTCCAGAAGACAACCCCGCCGATTTCAACTATTTCTTTGACACATCACGGAGGAGAACTTGCTATATAGCTCCTGAGCGCTTTGTTGATGGTGGCATGTTTGCCACAGAGTTAGAGTGCATGAAAGATCCTTCAACTCCCCTAGTAGATTTGACAAACAGCAACCAGAGGACGAGGGGGGAGCTGAAGCGTGCAATGGACATCTTTTCGGCAGGTATAGTTGAGGTGCTGAAATAAGACTTAAGTGAAAGATACTTCCTGCCCCCTCCACCCCCAAATTCTAATGATGACTTGCATTGCTTAGTTGGTTACATCTAGGGAAATTAATTTATTGGCTTGATGGTGTTTTCCAATAGATGCCACTGATATCAATCGCCTGCATTTCTGTGTACTTTAAGGTTTGCTGACAACTTTACTTGAATTATTTAATTGATCCTAATAACAACCCTGGGAAGTTTTATTGTCCTCATTTTATAGTCTAAGGCACTGAGACAAAGAAATTAAATGACTTTCCAGGAGTCACACAAATGAGGGCAGGACCTAAACTCCAAATCCAGTTTATCCTCTTAGCAAAGTCACTTTTATTTTTACCAAAAGCCCACTATGTTCCACACACACTATAAATGGAGTATTAGGTTTGTTTTTTTTTTTTTTAGACAAAAAATGCCTATACTTGTGAGTTTTATTATGATTTCTTTTAAGTTTTTTCATGAGTTTACATATTATATGTGAGTTTAATCTATTTGAGTTCTTTGCTCTAAAAAAGTTAAAGCCATTTTTAAAAAAAATTAGGAAATCTGTGATTAAATTTCTCAGTGCATTTGGGTATCCCATGAATATATTTATTTATAGAGCTCATGCTCACAATTTTTTTTTTTGGTGGTGTTATAGAACGACTTAAATATTATTCTGGATCCTTTTTTGCTTAATCTAGCTCACTCATCTGTCTGTGATAGTAACATCATAGGATATTTGGGAAGGTAATTCACTATCATATTAACTTCATAAGTGTACCAATCTTGTCTTAATAGTCTAGTTTTCCTTAATTTCTGGTAGATTTCTGACCTATGTATCTATGTGAGCATTTTTTCTTTTTTTTTTTTTTGCTGAGGCACTGGGGGTTAAGTGACTTGCCCACATCACACAGGTAGGAAGTGTTAAGTGTTTGAAGTCAAATTTGAACTCAGGTCCTCCTGACTTCAGGGCTGGTGCTGTATCCACTGTGCCACCTAGCTGCCCCATGTGAGCTCTTTTTGAGCCTATATCTAGTTCTGATTCTGTCTCATTTTTCTCACCTCTTGAGGGAGAGTTAGAGGCATAATGATTTCTACTTGTCTAAATAAAAACTTTCAAAATTCTTTCCAAAAATTAATCCTTTTATCTTCTAGAAGTGCTTTCTAAATCTAGCATTTCATTATTTTGTAGACTTCCCTTTTGTACTCATTATTTCAGTCACTTCTTTTCCTACTTTTCCATTTCCTTTCCACTGAGTGGGCTCAAGTGGTCGTACAGCATTTCTTCCATTTTCCTAAAAAAAGATATGTATTCTTGCCTCTTTTCCTTCATCGGTAATTCAAATTTTTTGGATATGGCCTTCCTAAATACTTCAGCCTTCTGGAAGTTGGGTGACATTTTTCTAGGTTTTTGGTCCATTTTAATGGCTCCTATTTGCTGATTTGAGGAAGAAATTTGTATCCTTTTGGCTCTCATCCAGGATACCTATTTGTATCCTTTTGGCTCTCATCCAAGATACCTATTTCCCAAACTTTGTGAGTGGCTGGCCATGCTGAAACCATGTAGACACCACTGATAGAGTGCATGAAGTAAATATAAATTCTTTCCCCAGACTTATCCTTTTGTGCACAAAATTCTTCAATGAACCAGTCCTTCAAAACCTCTATAAAGTAGATGGGAACAAAATACTTGTGGACTTCCATTTCAAGGACAGTGGTCATCACATGGAGTCATTCTGCCCCTTTTTTCAGCCTCTACTACTAGTTAGAATAAACTTTTTTCTTTTTTTTAAGGCCATCTTTAAGCCTGTTAGAGAGTGTATTATGATTCAGGAAAACCTTCTTGGCTGCTTGGGAACAATTCTTGGGTTGTTAAGTCTTGCACAGATTTGAGGGAGTAGCATGTGTTGCCTTGTCAGCTGTCCTTTCTTGATGAACAAATCCCATGCTGCTAAAGTTTCATATTTCTTGTGACAAAGCTCAATTGATTAACAGGCTATTTTTTTTTTTCTCATAATGGTAGGAAACACTTCTCGTAGATTTCTATCTTCCTCTTGGAGTGGGAGAAAGGATTATTGAGACTGCATTTGGGGTCCTTGGTTGAGTATTGTAAGGAACCTTAGATCATCTTATCCACTCCCATATTTTATAAATGAATAAATTGCCCAGTTCATTGAATTAGTATTTATACAAGGACTACCAGAACTGAGTTCTGAACTCAGATTCTCCAGCTCCAAATGTAAGGTTCTTTAAACTACTATACTGCCTAAAGGACTTGAGAAGGTCAGATTTCTCCCCATTTGATTAGTACCATACACTCTGGTATTACTTGTGGTTCTTGGAGCAGTCATGGACCCTTTTACATCCTCAGTTTATTCTTCTGTAAAACGGGGACAATAATACCCATAGTATCTATTTATGTCTTGTGACCCTGAAATAGAAGAATGGATATAAGATGCCATCTCTGTTTATCAGTAATAATTATTTCATTTACTTTGTATTTGAGTTCTAGAAACTTGTTGATGTGGATAAAAGGTGTTGGATTTAGTTTCTGTTGTTTCTCCTTTGCTGTAGAAGTTACATCTTGTGTTTTTCAGGTTGTGTGATAGCTGAGCTATTTACTGAAGGGGTCCCACTATTTGACTTGTCACAACTTTTGGCATATAGAAATGGGCATTTTTTCCCTGACCAAGTGTTAAACAAAATTGAAGACCGAAGCATCAGAGAATTGGTAAGTGTGGTTAGCTGGAAATTGGGAAATTCTGTGATAAGTATGTTGTAGGAAGATATCTTAAAATCCTTGTTAGAGTAATAGTCATTAATCTGATCATCAGCCCCCTGGAGTTGGGCAAGAAAGGCTCTGAGCCCATTGAAAGCAGCACATTGACTGTGACTGTGTAGAAGCCTCCCTTTTAGGTCAGAGCCTCTTTGACTCACTTTTCACATGATACTTGTTTATCTGGATTGCCTTGGGTTCTTTCCTGAGATGCAATCCATGAGGAGAAAGGTAGAAAGTGAGGCAGGGACACAGATGCAGCCCTTGCTTACTTTTAAAAACTATGGAGAGAGGATTCTGGGAAGGTGGTGGAGTAGGTGGGTAAATTTCAGGTTCTCCAGATTTCCCCCACAAATAGAACAAACACATTTGCCTCAGGGTGAACATAGACTGGTGCAACTTCAAGAAGACTGGAGCAGAACCAGGGTTCTCCTGGTACAACCCAAGGAGATCT
>JAJPUD010032372.1:0-11957 GCA_023553655.1 Myrmecobius fasciatus
AAAAAAATGTTTAAATAAAAAAATAATAAAAATAATAAATAATAATAATAAAAATAATTTTAAAAATTCTCCATTTTCTTTCTTTCACGAACTTAGTTTTCTATTTCCCCTCTTTTTGTTCCTTTTCTTTTCCTATTCTATTTCAAAATTTCTAAGATTATGTTTAGTTATTATTATTGTTTTTATTTTATATGTTGTTTATTTATTTTTATTAGATTTTTCTAGACTTGAAAGAAGTACATTGATATCCCCAACTATTATAGTTACGTTGTCTATTTGCAGTTAGATAGAAAAGCTGGTAGAATGTTGTACTTGGAATCAAGAAGATATGAGTTTAATTCTGCCTTAATTTACAAATTAAATTTTGTTCTTGCATTAGAGAAATTCTGATTCTATCACATGAGGCAATATAATAGACAGACAAAATTTTATTGGAATTTTGCCAACACAGTGAAGGGATTCACTAAAACACCAATTAATATTAAAATTCTTGTCTAGGCACTCTGCTTGGAGTTGGGAAAACAAAGAAAAAATAAAGCAAAAAAACCCAAAAACAAAACAAAAGCAAAAAAAAAGTCTTCAAAGAGTTTACAATTGATTGGTGATTTTGCAACATGGAAATATGCATAAGGTTTATGTAAAGTGTATATACATGTGTACATGCACACATACATACATGTATGCACATATACATGCATACACATATACATCAAATACAAAATAATTTCAGGCATGAAATAGCATTAACAATTGAGGAAAAGGAAACAAGGCTGCCCACTGTCACAATTATTATTTAATACTGTATTAGAAATGTTAGCTTTGGCAGTAAGAGAAGAAAAAGAGATTAATGGAAATTATCACTCTTTACAGATGACATGATGATATACTTAGAGAACCCTAGACATTTGACTAAAAAATTACTAGAAACAATCCACAACTTTAGCAAAGTTTCAGGATACAAAATAAATCCACATAAATCAGCAGCATTTTTATATATTAGCAACAAAGTTCAGCAGCAAGAGATACAAAAAGAAATTCCATTCAAAATAACTGTTGATAGTATAAAATATTTGGGAATCTATCTGCCAAGAAAAGTCAGGAACTATCCGAACTAAACTACAAAACACTTTCCACACAAATAAAGTCAGACCTAGTCAATTGGAAAAACATCAAGTGCTCATGGGCAGGCCGAGCGAATATAATAAAAATGACAATACTACCCAAACGAATTTACTTATTTAGTGCCATACCAATCAAACTCCGAAGAAACTATTTTACAGATCTAGAAAAAAATAGTAGCAAAGTTCATCTGGAAGAACAAAAGGTCAAGAATTTCAAGGGAATTAATGAAAAAAAAAAAAGGCTGATGAAGGAGGCCTTGCTGTACCAGATCTAAAACTATATTATAAAGCAGCGGTCATCAAAACCATTTGGTACTGGCTAAGAAATAGAGTAGTCGATCAGTGGCATAGGATAGAATCACAGGACAAACTAGGCAATAACTATAGCAATTTAGTGTTTGATAAACCCAAAGACCCCAGCTTCTCTGATAAGTACTCACTATTTGACAAAAACTGCTGGGAAAATTGGAAACTAGTGTGGAAGAAATTAGAGCTTGACCCACACCTAACACCACATACCAAGATAGATCTAAATGGGTTCATGATTTTGATAATAAAGAGTGATATTATAAGTAAATTAGAGGAACGTAGTATAGTTTACCTCTCAGTCCTGTGGAGAGGGAATAAATTTATGTCCAAAGAATAACTGGAACTCTTAATTGAACACCAGATAGATAATTTTGACTATATTAAGTTAAAAAGTTTTTGTACAAACAAAACTAATGCAGACAAGATTAGGAGGGAAGCATCAAATTGGGAAATCATCTTTACATTTAAGGGTTCTGACAAAGGCCTCATTTCTAAAATATATAGAGAATTGTCTCATATTTATAAGAATTCAAGCCACTGTTCAATCTATAAAGGGTCAAAGGATATGAACAGACAATTTTCAGATGATGAAATTAAAACTATTTCTAGTCATATGAAAAGGTGCTCCAAATCACTATTGATCAGAGAAATGCAAATTAAGACAACTCTGAGGTACCACTACACACCTGTCAGGTTGGCTAAAATGACAGGTAAAGATAATGATAAATGTTGGTGGGGATGTGGAAAAACTGGGACACTGATACATTGTTGGTGGAACTGAAAACAGATCCAGCCATTCTGGAGAGCAATTTGGAATTATGCTCAAAAAGTTATCAAACTGTGCATAATACCCTTTGACCCAGCAGTGTTTCTATTGGCCTTATAGCCTAAAGAGATCTTAAAGAAAGGAAAGGGCCCCACATGTGCAAAAATGTTTGTGGCAGCTCTTTTTGTAGTGGCTAGAAACTGGAAGCTGAATGGATGCTCATCAATTGGAGAATGGCTAAACAAATTATGGTATATGAATGTTATGGAATATTATTGTTCTATAAGAAATGACCAGCAGGATGATTTCAGAGAGGCTTGGAGAGACTTGCATGGACTGATGCTGAGCAAAGTGAGCAGAACCAGGAAATCATTGTATACAGCAACAACAATACTATATGATGATCAGTTCTGATGGACATGGCTCTCTTCAACAATGAAATGTTTCAAACCAGTTCCAATTGTTCAGTGAAGAAAGCCATATACACCCAGAGAGAGGGATATGAAATGTGGACCACAACATAACATTTCCATGCTCTCTATTGATATTTGCTTGCATTGTGTTTCCTTTCTCAGATTTTTTTTGTAGATACAATTTTTTGTACAACAATGATAAGTGTGGAAATATGTATACATATATTCAATTTATCAAGTATTTTAACATAATTAACATGTAATGGATTTCCTGCCATCTAGGAGAGGGGTGGGGACTAAGGGGAAAAATTTGTAACAAAAAGCTTTGTAAGGGTCAGTGTTGAAGAATTACCCATAAATATGTTTTGCAAACAAAAATTTTAATAAAAAAATTTTAAAAAGTTTAAAAAACATAAAAAAAATTGAGGAATCAAAGGTCTTTTATAAGAGTAGTAGTGTGAGATAAATCAAGAAGGCAACTTTGTATTCTAAGAGACAGAAGGGAGAAAAGAATGCATTCTATACCATCCATCCTCTGTAAACAAGGTCCAGCAGTCTATTTACTCATTATACTGAAAAAGAATGTTATAAGGCAGGATTCTGGAAAAATGGCCAAGTAGGTCAGTAAATTTCATCCTCTCCAGATTTCTTCCACAAACAGAACAAATTTCCCCCTCAGAGCAAACATAGACTAGCAAAAAATCATAAACAGTAGTAGGACAACACAAAAAGAGATGAAATAAAACTCTAGGCTTGGTATTAACCAGTGTGCAGTGCAAATACCTCCAGGCTATCTCCACAGAAACATCAAGTTTCCACTTGGCTTCCCAACCTTGGAGTGAACTAGATTTGGCTAGAGCCACCACAAGAACCATAGAAACTCTCACTTCCCCAACTGCATGCAGAGTTGGGGGTTGAAGTCTGGCAAGACTGAGAGAACCTTGGCTGTTTAGGAATGCCAGGCCTAGCTGTGCTGCTGAGACAGCAGAAGGAACCAGCACACATGGTAAGTGTGGAAGCAGTCAGGCAGGATCACTGCTGGCTGCTGGCACTTGCAGGAAAATGGAGCTCTTGGTTTGGGGTTACAGGTCAAAGGGGAGAGTTGAAGTGAAGCTAGAGGCACCATTTTCCCACTTTATGATTAGAGATGTTTACACTAATACTTTTCATTAAAAAAAGAAGAAGAAGAATCAGCAAAGAAGAACCCAACCATGGAAACTTGCTGTGGGAATAAGGAAAACCAGGATTCACCTTAAGAAAAGGATGCTGAAGTAAAGTAATCTTCTTCCTCCCTAAAGAGTAATGTTGAATGGTTCTCTGCCCAGAAAGAACTCCAAAAAAAAAATTTAAAAATCAAATGAGAGGCAATGAAGGAAAAACTAAAAAATAATCCAAGAAAAACAAGAATATTACCAACAAAAGCTAACCAATGAGAAAAGGAGATATAAAATCTTAAAAATGAAAATAACTTTTTGAAAATTAGAATTGGGCAAGGGGAAGCTAAAAGAGACCAAGAAATAACAAAACAATATAAAGAATGAAAAAAATAGAACAGATCTGGAAAACAGAGTCAAGAGAAAAATATAAGAATATTTGAAGTTCTTCAAAACTGTGGCCAAAAAAAAGAACCTTGACACAATAATGCAAGAAATAATCCAGGAAAATTGTCCTAGAATGATAGAGCATGAGGAGAAAGTAGAAATAGAAAAAAATCTACTGTTCGCCACCTCAAAGAAATCTTTGTGGAAAACACATAGGAATATTATTACCAAATATGAAAACTCCCAGATCAAAAAAAGAAACAAGAAAAAAATTCAAATATGCTGAAACTACAATTAAAATTGTACAGGACTTATCAGCAGCCATCATAAAAGACTACAGGTATTAGAATCTTATATATCAATAATCAAAAGATCTTAGCCTGTGGCCCAAAATATCATATCCAGCAAAATTATCTGTAATATTGAATTTAAAAAGGGGGCATTCAACAAACTTGAAGATTTGGGGGACTTTCTTCCAACCAAACCTGAACTCAATAGAAAATTTTAACATATAAGAGCCAAAATCCAAGATTAATTTCAAGAAACTTAACATAGACAAATTGTTCATGTTTTTAACATGGAAATGTATAGCATGTGTTTAAGACTGACATCAGCAATAGCTTAAGAGAAAGGTTGAGTCAAAGTTGAGTATGATCTCACTTTAAAAAGTAAAACTGACTTAGGAAAAGGTAAAAATAGAAATTTTTATACAAATAAGGTGCAGAGGAAGAATAGATACAGAGGCTTTGGAGGGGAGAGGAGGGCTCATACTTTTGAAATTCTTCTCCCATGGGAAAAGGGTTAAATAAGCAATACTACATATATACCATGAAAGGTATAGCACTTCCAAAATCTATAAATAAATTAAGGGGGGATGGATGGGTTGAAAACAAAAGGTGGGGGAGGAAGACAAGAGAAGGATTCATTGGTGGGTGAGGTTGTGAAAGCAGACTGTGGTTAAGTGAAAGCAAGGCAAGTCAGAGAATAGAATTAAAGTACAAGAGTTAGCAGGGTTAGGAAAGAAAGATATACACAAACACTACAAAAAAGCTCAGGAGTAGAATACATTAGGAAAAAAAAGTAGAGCTAGTAGTAATTGATCTCAGACAAAGTCAAACTTAAAGATTCAATCAATAGAGAAATCTACATTATATGTCAGCCACACTGATACTTTTAGACGTATGTTTACATATACGTAAATGCATGTATGTGTGTATATATAAATACATCCATATATGTGCGTCTGATTATATGTAGATATGTATGCATGTTGTTCTATGTGTGTGTGCAAATAGACATATGAATATGTATATGGGTTTGTGTGCGGATGAGTGTAAATGTGCATGTATATATATGAATGTCTATATCTATATAGACATACATATATATATATATATATATGGGAGTGTTTAAACTCCCATATATGCATGTATTTATCTATCTATGTATATATAAATATACCTGTGCTTAACCATAACCTGCTTGGAGAGGGGGGGAGAGGGATAAAGGAGAGGAAAAGAATAAAGTTTAAAAAAGTATGCAGCAGAGAATAAAAGAACAACTTGTAAGGAAGCAAAGAAAATCTGGACATTCATGAATATAATTTCTTCTACTATTGTATATTCTTTCTTGAATTGAAAAATTATTGTTATATATTTTGAATCTTTCCTGAGATTCTGCTGGGCACATACAAATGTTCTGTTTTGTTTTGTTTTATTTTCCCTTTCTGTCTTTCTTTTTTTCTATTCTGTCTTTTTTTTTTAATAAAGACAAAAAAAAGAATATTAGAAGATTGAGCTTCTGCCTTCTGAGGGCACACTACTTAAAACTCTTGGAAGAGAAATAACTAGAAAAGGTCTGTATTTTTAAAAATCTGTGATAAGTGATTGAATCAGCTATGGTAGGCCTTAGGACAGGTAAGAAAAAAGATAGGAGGTGGTGAAAGATGGTGGTAGAGTTTATGTCTCAAACTTATAACCATTATTATTATATTGCATATTGTAAAATATAATAAAAATAACATATAATATAATATAAATAATATAAGATATTATGTATGATATTATTACTATAACCATTTATTCAAAGTATATTCCTATGTGTCCTAGGTTGCAAGAGAGTATGTAACTTGAATCAATGAGGATTTGAAATGTCAAGAGTGAATGAGTCATCCATTGTCCATTATCCATTCCATGGAAATTCCATCCTTCTACAATGGATGGTTGTAATAAATCCCATTGTCCCTACTTCTATTATGGAAAATATGGTTTGCAACAAATAGGTTCTGAATGACTACTCTTGAAACCATTTCAATATATATGCTAGCACAACATTTAATAGCTTTAGCCTACAATGAACTTTCCTATTTCAAATCATGGAAAAACAAACTAGAGCTATCTTTAGTCACTGTACTGTTTCACTCAAGTCATTCATGGCTCTAAAAATATAATTTATATCATTGGATTCTTGGGATTCTTTTAGTTACATTCTGAACTGAATAGCATTTAAGTCTGGATAATTAATCTGTGAAGTTCAAGACCATAGGCCATCATCCCCTAGGACTGACTATCAGATTGATTACATTGCTGGCTTGGCTTGGAGCTATAGATTATTTTTTTAAATGACATGTTTGAGCAAAAAGGAAAAAAAGTTTTGGGAATACAGAACAGTTCTCAGAGAGCCAGATTTATTCAAGTGAGATATATCATGGGCCCAACTGACAGCAACTTTGCTAAGATATTGAATAAGAGATATTTGTGGTTATCTGAACTGAAGGGGCAGTGGGAATTGAAGAATCACATAGATGTCCATAACCAATGAAATCTCTATGTCATCATGGAGACTTGTCCAATCTGTTTTGTGAAGGTCATTTTCTACTGATCATATGCCTTGAGGCCAGAAGTACTAAGTGTTAATTTGATCACATTGATCTTGTAGTATATAGCTTTTGTGTGCCTCAGGATGAGGAGAGAGGCCAGATTATTTGTATAGCCGAAGTTTCTTGGAATCTTTAGGTAATTCAAAAGATAATGTTGAAAAAAAAAAGATAAATTTGGTTCCCAAACACCAGGGTGACAACTTTATGCCCAAAGCTAAACGGGATCATAAAAGGCCTTATTAATATGAATGTTTTTAAATCAGACATGTATGGTATAATTATTGTAGATTCACTATATCAACCCATATAATTTTCAGGATGCTTGCAAATCTAGAAGTTATTTCTAATGCAAAACTATTATTAGTGATAACTTTATCCTTCTGACTTGCCATACTGCCACATTTGCTGGGTAAAATGACTATATTTTAAAAGATGATAATTTGAATACTAACATCCTTTTTTTCCCATATTCTCTGACAGGTACCATGAAGCACAAACATTCTCACACTGTTATCTGGCACTACTGTGCTCCCTTTATTCCTATTTCTTTTCTTTATTCTTCTTGAGATTGACTTTTTATAACTTTTCCAATTCTTTAAGTAATTCTTTGATAGTTTTGTTAGTATGGCATTAAATAAATTTTAAAAATTAGGTAATATTGTCAGTTTTAATTATGTGAGCAATATTTCCCAATTGTTTAGGTGTCCTTTATTTCTGTAAAGAATTTTTAAATGCTCTAAATCACTATTGATAAGAGGAATGTAAATTAAGACAACTCTAAGGTACCACTACATACTTCTCAGATTGGCTGATATGACAGGAAAAGATAATGGTAAATGTTGGAGGGGATGTGGAAAAACTGAGACACTAATACACTGTTGGTGGAATTGTGAACTGATCCAACCATTCTGGAGAGCAATTTGTAACTATTCCCAAAGAGCTATCAAATTGTGCATACCCTTTGATCCAGCAGTATCTCTGGACAAAGAAATGATTTTTAAAAAGGGAAGGGGATCCACATGCGCAAAAAATGTTTGTGAAATGGAAAAGAAATGCAATGAACAATTCAATTGGCCAAATATAAAAGGAGCTTAAAAAAAGTTATCTAAAGAAAATAATACAGGGGTGGAGCCATGATGGCCAACTGCAGACAGCATTCTCTGTAAGCTCCTGAGACCTTCCCTCAGACACAGACAAACTGCGCCTCTGAGCTGGTTCTGGAGTGAGGGCTTCACCAAACACTTGGACTACAAGGCACTTCTATCAAATATCTACTTTGGAAGAACTTCTGAGGTCAGTTTTAGACGGGCAGGGGATCGAGCAGCTCCCAGTGCTCAGATTCCAGTGCGCAGCCGGGGTGCAAGTCTGGGGCTGGGACTGACCAGAAGATTTTAGTCTGCCAGGAAGTCCCTGGGAGACCCTTGGGCCACTTTGCTTTGCTTGCGGGCAGGTGCTTTGGCAGGTCTACCTTTGATAAAGGGTGGATTGAGAGCAACTGAAAGTGTGGTCCTAGTACAGATCTAGCCAGATCAGCCCCAGACCGGAAGTCAACTCGGCAAACTGCCCCAGGGCAAATTGAAATCTGCTGCCGCTGCTGCCACCGCAGCAGCTGCTGCTGCAGAATTCCCTTCTGGTGACTGATACCTCAGATAAACATCATGAGCAAGAAGAGGAGAGCTCTCACCATAGACAGCTTTTATGGAGAGAAACTAGAGCAGTCCCCAGATCCCGAGATTCTGAAAACAATCCCAGATAAAGCCACAAAGGAAGACTTAAGCTGGTCTCCCTTTTCAGAAGGCTTACCTGGAAGATTGCATAAAGAATCTCAAAAGAGAGCTAGAAGAAGATTGAGGAAATAAACTGGGAGCAGTGCAAGAAGGAAACATCGCCCTGCAACAGAGATATGAAAAACTGGAAAATAAGTCTGGTGAATCGGAAAAAGACAAAAATTCACTGAAAAACAAAATTAGTGAATTGGGAAAAGTCACCAACTCACTGGAAAATAAAAATAGTGAATTGGTAAAAGACAACAATTCACTGAAAAACAAAATTGGTGAATTGGAAAAAGTCACCAACTCACTGGAAAATAAAAATAGTGAATTGGTAAAAGACAACAATTCACTTAAAAACAAAATTGGTGAATTGAAAAAAGTCACCAACTCACTAGAAAATAAAAATAGTGAATTGGAAAAAGATAACAATTCACTGAAAAATAAAATTAGTGAATTGGAAAAAGACAACAATTCGCTGAAAAATAAAATTGGCAAAATGGAAAAAGAATGCAATGAACCAAAAAATTCAGTTGGCCAGCTACAAAACGAGCTACAAAAAATAGCTGAAGGAAATAATACCTTAAAAATTAAAATTGAACAAATTGAAATGAATGACTCAATAAGACTTCAAGAATCAGTCAAACAAAAACAAAAAAATGAAAAAATAGAAGAAAATATGAAATATCTCCTAGGAAAAACAACTGACTTGGAAAACAGATCCAGGAGAGACAATCTAAGGATTATTGGACTCCCTGAAAGTCACGATGAAAAAAAGAACCTTGATGCTATCTTCCAGGAAATAATGAAAGAGAATTGCCCTGATGTTTTAGAATCAGAAGGCAAAGTTGGTATTGAAAGAATTCACCGATGACCTCCTGAAAGAGACCCCAAAATTAAAACCCCAAGGAATATCGTGGCCAAATTTCAGGACTATCGCACCAAGGAAAAGATATTACAAGCTGCTAGAAAAAAACAGTTCAAATGCCGAGGAACTGTCATTAGAATTACACAGGATCTGTCAGCTTCCACATTGAAGGATCGAAGGGCCTGGAATCAGATATTCCGAAAGGCAAAAGAACTTGGATTACAGCCAAGAATAAGCTATCCAGCTAGAATGAGCATCATCTTCCAGGGAAGAAGATGGTCATGTAATGATAGAGGAGAATTTCACCTATTTCTAATGAAAAGACCAGATCTGAACAAAAAATTTGACCTCCAAACACAGAACTCTAGAGAAGTGTAAAAAGGTAAAAAGGAAAGAACTCTCAAGAAATATATCTCTACTAGGGGTATCCTTAAAGAATGGGGGTACAATTTAATTTTACTTTGATAATAATCGAAAAGAAATTAGAGGTGGAAAGTATATCATACTGCAAAAAAAGGGGGGAGGGGAAAGGAGGTAAAATAAAGTAAAAAAAAAAGGAGGTAAAATAAGGCAAAGTCTCACGAAGAGACAGAAAATCTAATATAATTGAGGGAAAGAAGGGAGGGTGATGAGTATTGTGTAAATCTTACTCTCATTGGATTAAGCTCTAAAGGAGCATATCAGATACATTTGATTTCAGGGAAAAAC
Organism: Myrmecobius fasciatus; assembly: GCA_023553655.1. Classification (NCBI taxonomy): domain Eukaryota; kingdom Metazoa; phylum Chordata; class Mammalia; order Dasyuromorphia; family Myrmecobiidae; genus Myrmecobius; species Myrmecobius fasciatus. The sequence goes on from JAJPUD010032372.1 coordinate 10,374, forward strand.
TTGGCCCTCTGTATAGGGAAGTAGGAGGGAAAGGAGGAAAAGAAAGAGATAAATTAATAGAAGGATTAGGGGAAAGGTGTATGAAAGAGGGAGGGTTCTAAAGGGGGGAGGACTGTTAGAGGGAGATGGTCATCAAAAACAAAATACTGGGGAGAGGGTAAGGGAATAAGGGGAAAGGGAAGAGAAAAATATAACTTTGGGTAAATAAAATGGCAAGAAATATAGATATAGTCATTTTAATTGTGAATGTGAATGGGATGAACTCTCCCATAAAACGGAAACGGATAGCAGACTGGATTAAAAGCCAGAATCCTACAATATGTTGTTTACAAGAAACACATTTAAAACACAGAGATACATACAGAGTGAAGGTAAAGGGCTGGAGCAGATTCTTTTATGCTTCAAGTGAACAAAAAAAAGCAGGGGTAGCAATCCTTATCTCAGATCAAGTAAAAGCAAAAATAGATCTAATTAAAAGAGATAAGGAAGGAAACTATATTTTACTAAAGGGGACCATAGACAATGAAGCGGTATCAAGACTAAACATATATGCACCAAGTGGTATAGCATCCAAATTCCTAGAGGAGAAACTAACAGAGATGCAAGGAGAAATAGACAGTAATACTATACTAGTGGGGGATCTCAACCTTGCTCTCTCAGAATTAGATAAATCAAACCACAAAATAAATAAGAAAGAAGTTAGGGAGATAAACAAAATGTTAGATAAGTTAGGTATGACATATCTCTGGAGGAAATTGAATGGTGATAGAAGGGAGTATACTTTTTTCTCAGGGGTTCATGGAACTTATACGAAAATTTATCATGTGTTAGGGCATAAAAACCTCAAAATCAAATGTAGAAAAGCAGAAATAGTAAATGTATCCTTTTCAGATCATGATGCAATAAAACTCACGTGTAATATAAGGCCAGGAGAAAATAGACCAAAAGTTAACTGTAAATTAAATAATCTAATCCTGAAGAATGAATGGGTGAAAGAGCAAATTATAGACACAATCAATAATTTCATCCAGGAGAATGACAATAATGAGACAACATACCAAAATTTGTGGAATACAACCAAAGCGGTTATAAGGGGTAACTTTATATCTCTAGATGCTTATTTTCATAAAATAGAGAAAGAGAAGATCAATGAATTAGGGTTACAATTAAAAAAAACTAGAAAAAGAGCAAATTAAAAACCCTCAATCAAATACCAAATTGAAAATTCTGAAAATAAAAGGTGAGATTAATAAAATTGAAAATAAAAAAACTATTGAATTAATAAATAAAATTAAGAGTTGGTTTTATGAAAAAACCAACAAAATAGATAAGCCTTTAGTTAATTTGATCAGAAAAAGGAAAGAGAAAAATCAAATTGTTAGTCTCAAAAATGATAAGGGAGAACTTTCCTCCAATGACGAGGAAATTAGAGTAATAATTAGAAGTTACTTTGCCCAACTTTATGCCAATAAATTCGATAATCTAAATGAAATGGAGGAATATCTACAAAAAATATAGATTGCCCAGGTTAACAGAAGAGGAAATAAATTATTTAAATAGCCCCATTTTAGAAAAAGAAATAGA
>JAJPUD010032373.1:0-11956 GCA_023553655.1 Myrmecobius fasciatus
GGAAGGAAGGGAGGAAGGGAGGAAGGGAGGAAGGAAGGGAGGAAGGAAGGAAGGAAGGAAGGAAGGAAGGAAGGAAGGAAGGAAGGAAGGAAGGGAGGGAGGAAGGAAGGAAGGGAGGAAGGAAGGGAGGAAGGAAGGAAGGGAGGGAGGGAGGAAGGAAGGGAGGGAGGAAGGAAGGAAGGGAGGGAGGAAGGAAGGAAGGGAGGAAGGAAGGAAGAAGGAAAGAAGAAATGGAGGGAAGAAAGGAATGAGGGAAGGAAGGAAGAGAGGAAAAGTGGTGAAAGAAGAAGTGACATTTATCAGAGTATATTAATTCCAAAAATACCTCATGTGAACTGATCCAACCATTTTGGGGAGCAATTTGGAACACTGCCCAAAGATCTATTAAAGTGTGTGTCCCCTCAAGACTAAAGGTGACCCTTGACCAGAATGTCAGGCTGGGGATGTGGCTGGGGAGCTGCATTCAGGTATCAGCCAGACCTGGTCCCAGGAAACACCCTCCCAGGTGTCCATGAAGTCCCCATGAATGTGTATCCTAGTCACTCCCATCTCATCCCCTGCAAAACGTTGCCTCAGCCCTTCCAATAGTCCTGGCAGGAAGCCTAATGTCAGCCCCATCTCCGGCAGCTTCCTCTTCTCTAGGCTCTGTAGTCCGCATGTGGGCGGAAAAGGGGACCTGCTGACTGGTGGAAAGTCACCAGGGTGAGGGCTATCAGCCGTAAGCCATGAGAGTTGTGATGACACATTAACATTAGCTGTGACTTGCTTGTGGTTACCCTGAGACTGGCCTCCCTGGGGGCAGGGACTATACAGCCCAGGCTTCCTTCCTCTACCTCCAGGAACATCAAAGGGACCCCCTCTTGCTCCGGATCCAGTGGCACCCCTTGTCTAGGGTGAGGCTCCCTTCTGGTCCCCACAAGGGGACAGGAGAGGAGGCCCCCTCTCCCGGTGTCATTGTGCATCAGTAGGACGCTCCGCTGTGATAACAGCTCTGTCCTTACACCCACTGACTCAAGGGTATTTCCAATGCTAGTTACTTTATCAGAGTTAGCAAGTTTTCTGATGTTTTTAATAATTATCAGTGATATGAAGGGATGCCCATCAATTGGAGAGTGGCTGAATAAATTCTGGTATATGAATGTTATGGAATATTATTGCTCTGTAAGAAACGACCAGCAGGATGATTTCAGAGAGGCCTGGAGTGACTTGCATGAACTGATGCTGAGTGAGATGAGCAGAACCAGGAGATCATTATACACGGCAACAACAATATTACATGATGATCAATTCTGATGGACATGGCTCTCTGCAACAAAGAATTGTCTCAAACCAGTTCCAATTGTTCACTGAGGAAAACCATATACACCCAGAGAGAGGGATATGAAATATGGACCACAACGTAACATTTTCATGATCTCTATTGACATTTGCTTGCATTGTGTTGCCTTTCTCTGATTCTTTTTTTTTCTTGTAGATAGGATTTTTCTTGCATAATTTCTCAAGCATTTCAACATTATTAACATGTAGTGGACTTCCTGCCATATAGGGGAAGGGAGGGGACTGGGGGTAAACTTTGTAATGGAAAGCTTTGTAAAGATCAATGTTGGGGAACTACCCATACATATGTTATACAAATAAAAAGCTTTAATAAAAAAATAATAATTATCAGTGATATACAATGACCTGAGATGTGACGACATCTTTGTTTAGGTAAAGGTCTGACGATTTAAGTCTTCCAGCTCCCACTAGTAGAGCAGAAACTAGAAGAGGAGCCCCAATTTGCCTTAGAACAAGCTTATGGTAAGGAAAATTACCAAAAAGATTTTGGCTGAATTTGATAAAGAATCAGACAAACGGTGCTGTTGTTGGTTGTTGAATCCCAGCACATGACAATTGATGTTGGTGCCTTCCATTGTCACAGTTCCCTTCCCTCCCATACGTTCCCCCAACTCAGTTCTAGCCAATCACTTTGTACAAAGTAGAGGGAATAAGAGATGGAGACTCAGCTCTGACTCATCCCCGCCATTGGACAAAGCGCTCCAAGAAGAATCGACTGATCCTGAGTCACCAGCATCATCTTCATTCACTTATGATGGTCTTCAGATCTACAAGGGACATCAGGGCTCAGGCACTCCAAGGCTTTCATTTCATTTTTGAGGAAACTGAGACTCGGAGGAATTGACTTTCCCAAAGCCACCTGTGAATTAAGAAGAACCAGAATGTGAATCAGGGTATTCTAATTCTCTTTCCACTCTCTCCTAGAATTACTCCATAATTTCCCAGAAACCCTATTCTCTTTGGTGGAAATCTGGATAAACTGAGCCTTCTTACACATGTTTTATGATTCTGACTCTGGTATTTGAAAATGACAGTTTGTGAAGGGGAGATCCTAATTCTAGATTATAGTGTAGGTAGAAATCAATTTGATTTGTGCAATTCTTGGCTCAAACTCACCTATTTCTATTTAACCCACCGAATCCCAGTTCTCCCCATTTTTGGTCTAAAAATTTAGCAATCAGGATTTTGCAGATTCTTATAGAATGCAGAGAAGTTTCCCCCAGGGATTGTTCTAGATCACCAAAAATATTCCATACAAAAGTTCAAACAAGTCTGGACAAAGGTTTTCAGAACTGATTACTAAATATGATTTAAAATTGAGTATATATTTATCCTATTCTGCTCTTGTAGGTACAATAAATCTCAAAGATATCTTAGCATCAAAGAGTATGTGGGCATATTCCCCCATCTCACGCAGTGACAAAATTACCCCAGTTTCACAGTATTCAAAGAGTCTGAAACTACTTAAAATTATAGATAAGCACCCCCTTCCCACTCATGGATTTAATTTTATTAATCAGACAGAAATCATAATTGGATCCACAGGCATTTAATGAAATAGCATAACAGGAAAAGTAATAATAAAATATTCCTTTATTAAACCTATGAAACACTAAACCACAAATACATGCATATTCAGTGAAAGGAGCAAATAAACATAAGGACTATGTATGAAGAGGCTCACATGGAGGAATAGCTGCCTAAGACTCATGCATAGAAGGGCGATACATATCTCCAATACTTCAGGACCACCAATATTTTCTGGTGCTTTCATCATACTGCTCTGCCAGGCCCTTGCTAATTGCAGGTGCCATGATCTTTGCCTGGTGAGCAGATTCTACCAGCCATGGCAGTGTGGTGTGAAGACTTGTGTTACCCCCAGTTCTCATTTGGAAAAGCTCCACTGGGTGCTGCGGTGATTCTTGGTCACTACCAATTACAGGTTGACTAGATGCAATATCAAGGAGTTCCTCTCTGATTTCATCTAGAGCTCACTGTGAGCAGATCTCTCTACATTGCACTGCTCCCTTTCCTCCTATTTCTGTTCCACAAAAAGCAATCTATCCGGTGTCCCATTCCCTAAAGGCTCTTGGCATAGTGACAATGATATAGCATGTATTTATTATAATCAATTAATCATAATCATAAACCAATCCTTTCTGATTAGCATTTATTATCGGTACCTAGAGAGCTGAATGCTTAACCCAGCTAAAGGGCACATTTTCTTTAAGAAGTTCTCCAAAGAATGAAGGGAGTGGTGAACATTTCAGCCAGTGTGCCAGCTCGGTGGCACAGAGTTTCTTGGTGAGCAGGTCTTTTGGCAACTTTCTTAAACCCACAAAACATTATCGATTTCCTTCTTGAGCCACTAATAAAAATTGCTCTCACGCGGGGTCCAACGTTGGGGACATTTAGAACCAACTTGGAGCGATCCATCCCCCATTCCCCACCAAACACACACACGTTCCTAAAGCAAGCTAATATTTCATCTCTATGATTATGTTGTTTTATAGACCTTTAGTAAATAATACTGGTACATTTATGCCTAAATAGGAAAAGGAAAATACTGTTCAGGGACATCTGTGGTACCATGATATTAAATTCATGACTGTGGTAAATATTTGAAGCAGTTGCTCTGTGCTTTTCATTTTTAATGATTTATTATAAACAATATTAAACATGAATACTGCCAATTAAATTTGCTTTGCAACTATTTACATTTAAATAAATGAATCGCAAGGCATAAAATGTCACAACAGCTTTTTAATTACTTTTGCTAAGTCTCCATGAGGATTCTTTGGCCATTTATCTTTGTTTACTTTCCCTCTGAAATGATGGGAGCTGAGAGGGAGACTGAAATAATAGATTAAAGGTTAGATATGAATTGAGAAAGACCCACTCTCAAGGACAAATTATAACATGTTGTTGCTTAATTGCTTCTCTTAACCCATTTGGGATTTTCTTGGCTGAGATACTGGAGTGATCTGCCGTTGTCTTCACCTGCTCATTTTACAAATAAGGAAACTGAGGCAAACCAGGTTAAATATACTTGGCCAGGTCACATAAGTAAGTGTCCGAAGGCAGATTTGAACTCAGGAAAAATGCGTCTTTCTGATTCTAATTTCAGTGCCCAATCCCCAGGGCCACTTAGCTGCCAATAAAATAACATCCTTGTAGTACTTTGGGTGTTCAGTCATGTCTGACTCTTCATGACCCTTAAATGGTAATGTTCGTGGATGGGGTTTTCTTGGCAATGATACTGAAGTGGGTCACCATTTTCTTCTCCAGGGAGTTAAGGTAAATAGAAGTTAAATGACTTGTTAGGATCACACAGCTGTCAAAAACCAGATTTTAATTGAGAGCTTCTTGACGCCCACCACTATATCCACTGAACCACCATGACATGGTGGGAAAGAGATTTAAACTCTCAGGGCCTTAGGTAACTTGTTGATGGTAAGTAACCGAGTTGGTTTCCAACTCTAGTGGTGGAAGAAGATGATTAAGGATAAAATCTGGGAGAAATGGGAGGGGATGGGATCAGATGCACATGCAGAAGAGTTGACCTTGGTGAGAAATTTCACTTCCTTGTTAGAGACTAGAAGGAAGGAGAGGAGAGGAGATGAGGTCAAGGAGTAGTGTAAGAGGCATTGGGGCAGCTAAATGGAGCAGAAGATAGAGTAACAGCCCTGAAGTCAAAAGGACCTGAGTTCAAATCTGACCTCAGACATTTAATACATCCTAGCTGTGTGACCCTGGGCAAGTCACTTAACCCCAATTGCCTCAGAAAAAAAAGAAAAGAAAAAGTAAGAATTCAACTGATAAGAGGAGGAGGAAAAAAAGTGTAAAAGGCAAAGATCCTCAGATGAGAGAGAGTGGGGATGCATGAGAAGGAAGATAAGGTTTAAAATTGCTCCTGTGGAGTTGTGACAGGGAATCAATTAGGGAAGAATAAAAGAATTTCCTTGTTGCAGTGAGGGCCAAGGTGATAACGGATGACATACATTGGCAATTAGTGTCAGAAGAGTCATGGAATTTCTTCTAGTTTCAGTCAGCAGCTCCTGAAAAGAAGAAGAGGCAGGTGGTGGGAGTAATTCAGTCAGATTTGGAAAGAGAGAGTGGGAATAGGACAAGTAAGAGACAATAGGACATTCAAAATCATAGATGAAAGGGATTCAGAAGCAGAGGGAAGGTGGCCAAGAAAAGGCCTAAAAATAATGAATATAACATTTGTTGTCCAAAAACTCCAGGAGAAGGGCCAGAAGAGCAGAGATCAGTACAGAATGTTCATAGATCTGACCACGGCCTTTGGTAACTATCCATCGTTGTGGCTTGTAGAAGATCATGGCAAAATCTGGTCTCCCAAAGAAGTTCATCAGCATCATACATCAATTCCATGACGATATGTTTGTACAGGTTCTGGAAAATGGACTATGCTCTTGCATGTTCCCAGGCACCAATAGAGTGTTTGCTCCCATGCTTTTAAGTATGATGTTTTTAGTAGTGTTACCTAATACTTATGAGAACAAAAACAGCATCAGGGTTAGCCACTGAATGAGAGTAAATATTTGACTTGAAAAGGCAAAAAGCCAAGACTAAAGTAGAGGGAGAGTCGGTGTGCAGCTTTTTTTTTTTCTTTTGCTGAGGCAATTGGAGTTAAGTGACTTGCCCAGGGTCACACAGCTAGGGAATGTTAAGTGTCTGAGACCAGATTTGAACTCAGGTCCTCCTGACTTCAGGGCTGGTGCAGTGTGCAGCTTTTTGTTCATAGATGATATTGGAGCCTTGAAACTGAGATGCAAAAGACTATGGTCAATCACCTGTATTAATTTGATCCAACAATGAATACAAGAAAACAGAGGGTGTCCCACAGCCAGCATATCATCCATACCTGGAATCATCATTACAGCACATGAAGAAAGGTTAATGCTGTGGATAAATTCACCTCCCTTGGCAGTACGCTTTCCAGGGATGGACATAGAGATGATGACATTGACATAAGATTGCCAGAACTAGCTCGGTGCTTGGGAGGATCTGAAAGAAAGTGTGGGAGAGAAGAAACATTGGGCTGCCTCCAAAATTGGAGATCTATACAGCCATGGTGTTGATCTCACTGATATATGCCTGGGAAACCTGTACAGCCTACTAGCGCCATGCCAGGAAGCTGAATCACCTCCATTTGAATTGTTTTAGGAAGATTTTGAAGATCCCTTGGAAAAATAAGGTACCATACACTGAAGTCCACTCTTGGACTGGACTGACAAGCATTCGGCCTCTCTTGCAAAAGCCTCTCTGCAAAGAGCATGACTCCAATGGCTTCATCATATTGTTCACATGCCAAACATACATTTGCCTAAAAGATTATTTTACACAAAATTCACACAAGGTAAGTTCTCACATGGACGTCAGAAGAAGCAATATAAGGACAATGGAAAAGTCTCTGAAAAACTTTGGAAGTGATTGTGAGACAAGGAGACACTGGTATAGGACCCCACCCCACCCCCAGCATAGTGTGCTCATATCAAAGAAGGTTCCATGTTCTATGAACAAAGCAAAATTGCAGTAGCTCAAAAAAAAAAAAAAACATAAGGTGGGCAGATTCAGAGACATCTCCACTCCAAAGGTTTATTAGAAACTATCTTGTATTTTTTTTAAATGGTAGCTTTTTATTTTCAAAATATATGCAAAGAGGGAGCCAAGATGGCCGAGTGAAAAGGTGACTCTCTGCTTCCTCCTCCAATCTTCTCTCAAATCAACAATAAAATAAGCCTCTGAACTGATCTTCAAGTCAACAAATTCAGAAATATTTGGACACTGCTTGCTGATATTTCTGAAGAACTTCACATCAGGTTTGTCTAACTCGGACAGAGGGATAAACAGAGGACTCCTGTGTAGGGCCGGAAGTGAGGGTGGGACTCAGCTCACTGTGGTAGAAACTCCAAACTCCAAACTCCAAATTCCAAACACCTGGAGTTTATCTGAGGCACTCGGGACACTCTGCCCTGATTGGGGACAGGTGTTCTGGCAGACTTGCCTTGTTTAAGGAGTAATTCGGACTTAGTCCTAACCCCCACTGGCCCAGCACCTTAAGTTAATTCACCAAAGTGCCCCAGGGCAAAGATCTTCAGCAGCCGTTTTTTTCCCCTACCTTAAAGAGATATCCACAGTCTTTAAAAAAAAAATGAAGAAGCAAAAGAGAGCTCTCACCATAGACAGCTTTTATTGAGAAAAAGAAGGGATGATCCCAAATCCTGAGGTTCCTTTAGACAAAATTACAGAAGAAGGTATTAAGGACCATCACTGGTCAATTTTTCAAAAGGTCTTTCTGGAAGATTGCATAAAGAACCTCAAAAGAGAGCTGGAGGATAAATGGGAAAATAAACTGAAATCAGTGCAAGAAGGATATGATGCCCTGCAAAAGAGATAGGAAAAAGACACCAATTTATTGAAAAATAAAATTAGTGAAGTGGAAAAAGAGTGCAATGAACAAAAAAATTCAATTGGCCAGTTACAAAAGGAGCTTAAAAAGGTAACTGAAGAAAACAACACTTTAAAAATAAGAATTAAACAAATGCAAGTGAATGACTCAATAAGACTTCAAGAATCAGTCACACAAAAACAAAAAAATGAAAAATTAGAAGAAAATATGAAATATCTCCTAGGAAAAACAACTGACTTGGAAAATAGTTCTAGGAGAGACAATCGAAGGATTATTGGACTTCCTGAAAGCCATGATGAAAAAAAAGAATCTAAACACTATCTTCCAGGAAATCCTGAAAGAAAACTGCCCTGAGATTGTAGAATCAGAAGGCAAAATCACCATTGAAAGAATTCACCGATCACCTCCTGAAAGAGACCCCAAAATTAAAATGCCAAGGAATATCATGGCTAAATTTCAGGACTATAGCACCAAGGAAAAGATTCTGCTAGCAGCTAGAAAGAAACAATTCAAATACCAAGGATCAATAATTAGAATCACACACAATCTGTCAGCCTCCACATTGAAGGATCAAAGGGCCTGGAACCAGATATTCCGAAGGGCAAAGGAACTTGGATTACAGCCAAGAATAACCTATCCAGCTAGAATGAGCATTATCCTCCAGGGAAGAAGATGGTCATTCAATGACAGGTGACTTTCACCTATTTCTAATGAAAAGACCAGATCTGAACAAAAAATTTGACATCCAAACACAGAACTCAAGAGATGCATAAAAAGATAAAAAGGAAAGGACTCTTGAGAACTTTATTTCTACTAGGGGGATACTTAAAGTTTGGGGGTATAATTAACTAGATATTACTTTGATAATATGAAAAGAGAACTAGAGGGGGAAAGGTTGTCATACTGGGGATAAGAGGGGAAAACTGGTAAAATAAGATCTAAAAAAGGAGGTAAAAACAAGGTAAAATCTCTTGAAGATGCAAAGAAAACCTAATATAATTGAGAGAAAGAGGGGAGGGAGATGAGCATTGTGTAAATCTTACTCTCATCAGGTTGGGCTGTAAAAGTGTATATCAGACACTTGATTTCACATAGAAACTTGTCTGTTGCTAGAGGGAAGTGGGAGGGAAAGGAGGAAAAGTAAGAGATAAACTAATAGAAAGGAAAATAGAAGAATCAGGGGAAAGGAGTAAAAACAGGGGGAGGGGATCTAAAGGGTAGAGTATTGTTTGGGGGAGGGGGTCATCAAAAGCAAAGTACTGAGGAGGGGAAAAGGGAGAAAGGGGAAAGGAAAGGGGAAAACATAACTTGGGTAAATAAGATGGCAGAAAATAAAGAATTAGTTATTCTAACTGTGAATGTGAATGGGATGAACTCTCCCATAAAGCGGAAGCGGGTATCAGACTGGATTAAAAACCAAAATCCCACAATATGTTGTCTACAAGAAATGCATCTAAAACATAGTGACACATATAGGATGAAGGTAAAAGGCTGGAGCAGAAAATATTATGCTTCAGGTGAACAAAAAAAAGCAGGGGTAGCAATCATTACCTCAGATCAAGTAAAAGCCAAGATAGATCTAATCAAAAGAGATAAAGAAGGAAACTATATTTTATTAAAGGGTACCATAGATAATGTAGCAATATCTATACTAAATATATATGCACCAAGTGCAATAGCATCCAAATTCCTAGGGGAGAAATTAAGAGAGATGCAAGAAGAAATAGACAGCCAAACTATACTAGTGGGGGATCTCAACTTTGCTCCCTCAGAATTAGATAAATCAAACCACAAAATTAACAAGAAAGAAACTAGGGAGATAAACCAATTGTTAGAAAAGCTAGGTATGATAGATCTATGGAGAAAGTTGAATGGAGACAGTAGAGAGTTTACTTTTTTCTCAGCAGTCCATGGAACCTATACAAAAATTGACCATGTGTTAGGGCATAAAAACCTCAAAATCAAATGCAGAAAGGCAGAAATAGTAAATGCATCTTTTTCAGATCATAATGCAATAACAATCACATGCAATATAAGGCCAGGAGAAAATAAACCAAAAGTTAATTGGAAATTAAATAATCTAATCCTGAAGAATGAATGGGTGAAAGAGCAAATCATAGACACAATCAATAATTTCATCCAGGAGAATGACAATAAGGAGACAACATACCAAAATTTGTGGGATATGGCCAAAGCGGTTATAAGGGGCAATTTTATATCTCTAGATGCTTACTTGCATAAAATAGAGAAAGAAAACATCAACGAATTGGGTTTATTATTAAAAAAAACTAGAAAAAGAACAAATTAAAAACCCTCAATTAAATACCAAATTGGAAATTCTAAAAATAAAAGGAGAAATTAATAAAATTGAAAATAAGAAAACTATTGAATTAATAACTAAAACTTAGTTGGTTCTACAAAAAAACCAACAAAATAGATAAGCCTTTAGTTAATTTGGTAAGAAAAAGGAAAGAGGAAAATCAAATTGTTAGTTTCAAGAATGATAAGGGAGAACTTTCCTCCAATGAAGAGGAAATTAGAGCAATAATTAGGAGTTACTTTGCCCAGCTTTATGCCAGTAAGTTTGATAATCTAAATGAAATGGAGGAATATCTACAAAAATATAGATTGCCCAGATTAAAAGAAGAGGATATAAATTATTTAAACAGCCCCATATTAGAAAAAGAAATAGAACAAGCTATTAACCAACTCCCTAAGAAAAAATCTCCAGGGCCAGATGGATTTACATGTGAATTCTACCAAACATTCAAAGAGCAATTAATTCCAATACTATACAAACTATTTGAGAAAATAGGGACAGAAAGTATACTGCCAAAATCCTTCTATGAGACTGATATAGTGCTGATAGCTAAACCAGGTAGGGTGAAAACAGAGAAAGAAAACTATAGACCAATTTCCCTAATGAATATTGATGTAAAAATTTTAAATAAGATATTAGCAATGAGATTACGGAAAGTCATCCCCAAGATGGTGCACTATGACCAAGTAGGATTTATACCAGGGATGCAGGGCTGGTTCAATATTAGGAAAACTATCAGCATAATTAATGATATCAATAACCAACCAAACAAAAACCATATGATTATCTCAATAGATGCAGAAAAAGCATTTGATAAAATCCAACACCCTTTCCTATTAAAAACATTAGAGAGTATAGGAATAAATGGCCTTTTCCTTAAAATGATCAGTAGCATCTATTTAAAACCATCAGCAAGCATCATATGTAATGGAGACAAACTAAAAACATTCCCAATAAGATCAGGAGTGAAACAAGGCTGCCCACTGTCACCATTACTATTTAATATTGTAATAGAAATGTTAGCTTTAGCAATAAGAGAAGAAAAAGAGATAAAAGGAATCAGAGTAGGTAATGAAGAAACCAAATTATCACTCTTTGCAGATGACATGATGGTATACTTAGAGAACCCTAGAGACTCAACTAAAAAACTACTAGAAACAATTCACAACTTTAGCAAAGTGGCAGAATTCAAAATTAATCCACATAAATCATCAGCATTTTTATATATTACCAACAAAGCTCAGCAGCAAGAGATACAAAAAGAAATTCCATTCCAAATAACAGATGATAGGATAAAATATTTGGGAATCTATCTGCCAAGGAAAAGTCAGAAAATATATGAACTAAACTACAAAACACTTTCCACACAAATCAAATCAGACCTAATCAATTGGAAAAACATTAAGTGCTCATGGGTAGGCAGAGCGAACTACCCAAACTATTTATTTAGTGCCATACCAATCAAACTCCCAACAAATTATTTTACAGATCTAGAAAAAAATAGTAGCAAAGTTCATTTGGAAGAACAGAAGGTCAAGGATTTCAAGGGGATTAATGAAAAAAAAGACAGATGAAGGTGGCCTCGCTGTACCAGATCTAAAACTATATTGTAAAGCAGCGGTCATCAAAACCGTTTGGTACTGGCTAAGAAATAGAGCAGTCGATCAGTGGCACAGGACAGGTTATCAGGACAATCTAGGCAATAACCTTAACAATTTAGTGTTTGATAAAATAAGTACTCAGTATTCGGCAAAAACTGCTGGGAAAATTGGAAACTAGTGTGGAAGAAATTAGGGCTTGACCCATACCTAACACCACATACCAAGATAAGATCCAAATGGGTTCATGATCTAGATATAAAG
>JAJPUD010032375.1:0-11955 GCA_023553655.1 Myrmecobius fasciatus
CAAATTCCTTCTATGACACAGATATAATATTAATACTTAAATTAGGAAGGGCCAAAACTGAAAACAAAAACTATAGACCAATATCCATCATGAATATTCATGCAAAATTTTTAAATAAAATATTAACAAAGAGATTACAGCAATTTATCAGCAAGATAATACATTATTACCAAGTGGGATTTATATCAGGAATGCAGTGCTAGGTGAATATCAGGAAAACTATCCTGATTGACCACAATTGACCATAACAATAACACCAACAGAAATTACATGATAATCTCAATAGAGAGAGAAAAAAATCTTTTGACAAAATAGAGCACCCATTCATGTGAAAAACTCTAGAGAGAATAGTGATAAAGAGAGCTTTCTTCAAAATAATAAGCAGAATTTATCTAAACAGTATTATGTGTAATGGAAAGAAGCTAGATTCATTCCCAATACGATCATGAGTGAAACAAGGATGCCCATTATCACCACTATTATTTAACATTGTTCAATGCCATACCAATCAAACTGCCAAAAAATTATTTTGAAGAACTAGAAAAATAATAACAATATTCATCTGGAAGAATAAGAAGTGAAGACTATCAAGGGAATTAAAAAAAATACAAAGGATGGTGGCTTAACAGCACCAAACCTAAAACTATGTCATAAAGCAGCAGTTATCACCAAGAGATAGAGCAGGCAAATGCCTAGAGAAGATTTTAAGCAAGTTACAGGAAGAAATAGACAACAAAATAATGCTAGTGGGACATTGCAAACTTTCTCTCTCAGAATCAGAAAAAATTTAATCATAAAATAAATAAGAAAAAAAACTAGTGAGGTTAATAGAATCCTAGAAAACCTAAATATGATAGACCTCAGGAAAAAATTGAATAGGGACAGAAAGGAACAAACCTTTTTCTCAGCAGTACATGGCACCTACACAAAAATTGGCCATGTATTAGGGCATAAAAACCTGACAATCAAATGAAGAAGGAAAAAGAGTAAGTGCTTCCTTTTTAGATTAAAATATAATAAAAATTAAATTTGACAAAAATTGCCGGGAAAATTGGAAAATAAAAAGTCAGAAACTCAGCATAGACCTACATCTCACACCCATACCAAAATAAGGTCAAAATGGATGCATGATTTGGGTATAAAGGATGGTACCATAAACAAATTAGGAAAACAATCAGATGTTTTGGAGAAGAGAGGAATTTATTACCAAAGAAGGACTAAAGAGCATTATGGAAGGCAAAATGGACAACTTTGATTACATTAAATTAAAAAGTTTTTGCACAAACCAAATCAATTGAAACAAGATTAAAAGGGAAGTACAAAGCTGGGAAAAAATTTTACAAGCAGCGTTTCTGATAAAAGTTTCAATTCTAAATTATATAAAGAACTGTGTCAAAATTGTAAGAAGGCAAGTCATTCCCTTATTGATAAATGGTGAAAGAATATGAACATACAATTTTCAGATGATTAAATTAAAACCATTTATAGTCATTTGATAAAATGCTCTAAATCAGTTTTGATAAGAGAGATGTATGTTAAAAAAAACTCAGATACCACTTCACATCTCTCAGATCAGCTAAGGTGACAGGAAAAGGTAATGATAAATGTTGGTTGGAATATATGAAAACTGAGACACTAATGCATTGTTGGCGGAGTAATGGAATGATCCAATCATTCTGGGGAACAATTTGGAACTATTCCCAAAGGGTTATCAAACTGTACATACCCTTTGACCCAGTAGTGCCATTACTGGGTCTATATCTCACAGAAATCATAAAGGAGGGAAAAGGCCTCACATATACCAAAACATTTGTAGCACCTTTTTTTTTGTGGTTGCAAAGAATTGGAAAAGGAGGTTATGCCCATCAATCAAGTAATGTCCAAACAAGTTGTGGTAAGTGAAGATAATGGAATATTATTGTTTGTCATTTGCAACCAGAAAAAGAATTATGGAGATTGAATGTAAATCAACATATCTTATGTTCACTTTTTTAACTTTTTTTTCCTCTCCCATGTTTATTTTTTCTTTTTGCTCTAACTTTCCTCTCCCAACATGATTCATAAAGCATGTGTATTAAAAATAAATAAGAAAAAAAAACACAACTCAGGGTCATGAACAAGTGTTCCTAATAGAAACAATTCTATAAGATGGTGCTGTGATTCTTGATTCCATCCTGTGTTTGCTCCCACTGAAATTTATATGCTTTATTTTTAGACATTATTTTGCTGCTAAAGTAAATAAAACAAAACAAGCCAACCAATCAACAAACAAAATCATTGGACCAGGATTCACAAGATCTGAATTCCATTTCTGATTCAATCATGATTTAACTGTGTAATCTTCAACAATCTAATTGATATTTATCAATTGCTTTATCTGTGAAATGGAAATAACAATTCTTAAAATTTCATAGGTGGTTAATATTGGATCTTCTTAGGTAGACTGAATGATTTGAAGTATATGGAAAGCACCCACAAAATGTTAGCAGACAATATAAATATCATATATCATTGTGCAGGTACCCCTTACATATGATGGGATTTAGGGGATAAGACATTGAGAATTCTCCAAACTGTTTTTGGCTCTCTCTTCATACCTGAGAAGAAGTTCAAGAGTTTTCTTTTGCTTTTATGAGGTTTTTATATTATCTCATTGTAAAATTTTTATTAAGTATTTGTTCATGGTTAATGTTAAGCAAAATACTATATGTATATTTTGTGCATTTTTGAATTTCTAAACTACTTTTGTGTCATATGCGGACCTTTGCATGTCAACTGTGGCTTCAAAAAATTATCAAAAAATTCTTATTTAATTTCCTATCCTGATCCACTATATAACAAAACCATGATCGTGAAAGTAACAATCTGGAAGGGATGACTGTAATGTTGAATATGATAATTCTCAAGCCTCATCAATAAACGAACATGATAATACCTGCTTTGTATCTCTCACAAGGTTGTTGAAAAAAATCAAATGAAGTAATGTATATCAAGTATTCTGTTAATTAAATATGTGAATACTGGTTGTTATAATGGTAGTGGTGTTCTAGTATAAGGCATGTTAACTAACAGTCTTATTTATCTTATATGCAAAATGCACATAAATGTTTGTTATTTATTTCAAGAAATTTTTCAAAGGATCATGTAAAATGCTTTGCAAGTATAAAAATATTATACAATGAATTGCATTAATAATTTCCTATTTATGGAACAATAACAGTAAAAATAATAAATACATTTAAAAAAAACTAAATCATTTTCCATATCTTGGGTGGGCAACAAAGTAAAATACTCCAATTCAGGATTTTGGGGGGTTTATATTCTCTGATATCATTAACATAGCTGTGAACGCTAGAAAATTACATCAAAATGTTAATGAACTGTACTTTAAAGAGATTACTGTTTAGCTTAGCACCCCTTTCATTGTAATATGCAGCTTATAATAGATGCTATACAATAGGGCTGCCAGAATATCTATACAAAATTACTCTAAGAATCAGCCTTATATGGTTGAGAAAATCCCACTCTCTCCTCTCATATTCC
Organism: Myrmecobius fasciatus; assembly: GCA_023553655.1. Classification (NCBI taxonomy): domain Eukaryota; kingdom Metazoa; phylum Chordata; class Mammalia; order Dasyuromorphia; family Myrmecobiidae; genus Myrmecobius; species Myrmecobius fasciatus. Next base: position 3,544 of record JAJPUD010032375.1, read on the forward strand.
GGTACTACCAAAAAGCAACATACAACAGAATAAATGAGAAATACCAATATCCCACTAGTTCTTTACCATCAACACTTCCCCCATAAAAAAGAATTGCTATAAATATATTTATTCATCTGGATTTTATTCTTTCGTTGAACTCTTGAAAGTATACTTTTTAGTAGCATTGATGAGTAAAGGATATGCACAGTTTAGTAACAATGTATAATTCAAAATCCTTTCAAGAATGGGTGGACAAATTCACAGTTCTGTGAACAATATATTATTGTACATGACTTATACCCACTGCAATCTTAGATATTTTTCTTTTTTAATACAATTTGTCAACATGATGGGTATGGAGTGTAAAATTAGAATTTCTATAATGTGCTTTTCTTTTCTTTTTGCTTTTTTGCTTTTTGCTGAAGCAATTGAGGTTAAGTGACTTGCCCAGGGTCACACAGCTAGAGAATGTTAAGTGTCTGAGACCAGATTTGAACTCAGGTCTTCCTGACTTCAGGGCTGGTGCTCTATCCACTGTGCCACCTAGTTGCCCCTATCATGTGCTTTTCTCTAATTTCTCTAGTCATTTGGAATAATTTTATATGACTCTTTATAGCTTTTGTGTCATTCTCTGAAAACTGCCTATTTGTGTCTTGATTATTGATCAATTAAGGAATGACTCATTATTATAAATTTGAATCACTTCTCTATTTATCATTATCACTGAAATTTTAATTTCAATTTTATTGATTTGTTTAAAGAAAGATGCTTAATACAATAAAAATTATCCATTTTAATCATCTTTGATATCCTCTATTCTTTTTTGGAGGAGGGGCTGGGAGCTAGGGTAAATAGACTCTTCCCCTTTCCACAGATCTTAAAGAAAATTTCTTCCTTTCAGATCCAGTTTATTTATAATATTGTCCAAAACTCCAAAGTCATCTATCCATCTGGAGCTTATCTTGATATATAGTGTGAGATGATCCCCTTCTTTCATATTGTTTTCTATACTCCAGTAGTTATCAAATACTCCTTTACTGTGTGCCAATATTCTTCCCTATGTTTATTGTAAATATTTTCACTTGTTCTACATTTAACTTTCTACATTAATTTTGATAATTACTTTTTTGCAATATATTTTCAGATTTGCTACTACTAGGCATCCTATTTGTTCACTTATTATTTTTCTTAAATTTCTTGACTACTAGTTCCTCCAGAAAAATTGTATTATTATTTTTCCTGAATCTATAAAGTAGCCTTTATTAGTTTGGTTCAGGTGGTGAAAAAGTCAATTAACTTCTTCATTGTTATAAATTTATTCTTCATAGCTTTCAGTTCTTTTTCAGCATTTTCCTCTAGGACTTTCATTTCATTTATAATATAATTTTAACCTTAAAAGCAACTCTTTATTTTATTTTTTCTGATAATTTTTTTGAGCTTGTGAAAAAGTAATGTTTTTTTCTTTGAGACTTTGCTCATAAATGCTTTGGATTTATTGTCTTCATCTATGTTTGTGTTTAGGATATACATAACATCCAAAAAGTCGATCTTTTTCCCACTTTATTTATTTCTTCATTTTTTTTCATTCTTATTTCCAGAATTAGATTGAGATTTTATATTAGATCAAGGTTTAAGTACATATGGCAGGATCATACTAATCCTATGTGATCCTGGACAACCTTTTCTTGTATATTATTGCTAGGATCAGAGTGATAACCTATAGCTCTCTTTTCTTAGCATCTGGCTACAAGATAATCTGTCCTTTAATAGCAATAATAGCAATAATAGCTTGGTCCTCTTCTGCTGAAGTCTTCTGAGTATATTCCTGGCTCACTCCTTTTTCACATTTCTGGTAGTGGTGCCTTGTCTGCTGGTCAAACATCTAATTAAATTCTAGAAGATGACCCTGTGTGTTTTTTCCTTAATTATTTGATTACTCCTTGGTTTAGTACTCACTTGGTATTTTCTTCAAGGTATAATGGCTATATAGTATGCATATTGGATTTTCTTTTCCCTTTCAATAACCAATTTATGATCAAAATTTTTCAGAAAAATATTACAAGTAAAAAGAGTTAACCCTAGAATCTCTATAGAATCTGCATGTGAGAAAGATGAAAAAAGATCTATATACATCTTTATGTGCACACATAGCTTTATACATATAAACATAGTATATGTTTATATACTTATAATGCTTAGTATAGATCAGAAAACTAATGGCATAAATTTAAAACCATCTATTAAATATAGTGATATAAGACATACTAAAAGGTAGCTTCAGGATAACATTATAAATAATGATCTTGGTATATAAATTCTTCTTCTGGAATGGCTGTTTGGGGCTCTAAATTAATAGCATAAGAAAAAATTAACATGGAGAATTCATTTAATCATTTTTTAATATACCAATGAATATATATACATGTGCATATGCATGTTGCATTGTACAAATATATTAATTTCCTTTTTTCTACAAATGGCTACTGTGAAATTTACAAATATATATATATATATGTAAATACACACACTCATACATACATACATATATATGCATATATATGTGTACATGTATATAGCTATTTGTTAGCCACAATGCCCTTATTATGGAGGTATTATCATTATTTCCATATTCAGATAAGGAAATTGAGACAGATATGTTAGGTTAAGTGTAATAAAGCCACTAAGTCTCTAGGGAAGCATTAGATTTAGGGTCTTCCCTAAATCTTTATCTATTTTCTATTTTATCTTTTCTACCACCTACCTAATTATGTTTTCTTGTCACCCTTTATCCCCCACCTCCTCTAAGAAATAGTTTCCATTTATTTCAAAAATTTCAAGAACATTTAATTCATATTGAATGTGACAGATTTCAATAATCTAGGCTCTTCAGCATTCTTATTTTGTTGGAATAAAGTACTATATATATTTATACACATAAGCACACACATAAAATACTATATAGAATTTTCTATATTTGTATAAATATATATACACATATATAGCAAAGAGAACACTCTCACCCATTCTGTGATTAATTTCTTATTAATTCCTTATACCTACCAATATTCCATGTTATTTTTACAAACTTTCTATTTAATTCTCACCAATCCAAAAAAATAAATAAATAAATTTACTCTCCTCCATGAAATTTATCCTGTACAATCTTACTAATAATAGACTTTCCCCAAATGAAGTCATATAACACAGCATTTTGCACCTCTCTAATGTGCTTTTCATTCATTATTATGGTTCTCTTTGCACAGTCTTGTTACATAGTGCTCTGTATGACTGCAAGAGACTTGACCTCAAATTTGAACAGTTCCCAGGATCCAAAATAGCACACTACATACAATAGGTGCTTAATTAATGTTGAATTTAATGGAATTTAATATTAAAATAAATTAGAATTATAGGTAGCTTGTTAAGTGATTATTGGCACTGCCTGCCTACTGCTGCTATGAGGTATATGAATAAAGAATTAATCATTCAATAAATTCGGTAGCTTTTTAAAAATAAACTAGGTAATTTTTTTCATAAATGAGGCATGCCAAATACATTTAAGTCATGTTCCTTCAGTTCTACTACTGAAATAAACACAAGGAGTATTCTTTGAACCTTCAGTTTTTGATCATTTCATATCACTTGAAAATGTTTCAATATAACGAAAAGGTGAATGACTGTTGAAGATGGCTGACAATGTCAACCACATATAAAAGACATTAGAGCAATGGTTATGGTTGAAAAGCAATTGAAGAGAGATATTCAAACAATAGACAAGATAGTGCAGTAGATAGATTATCAGGTCTAGAGTCAGGAAGACTCATTCTTTTGAATTCAAATCTGATCTAAGTCACCTGCTATGACCCTGGGCAAATCACTTTAGGTTGTTTGCTTCAGTTTTCCCATTTGCAAAATGAACTGGAGAAGGAAATGGTAAATCATTTCAAAATCTTTGCCAAGCAAAACCCAAATGAGGTTATGAAGAGTCAGATGCTATTGAAATGACAAAACAATAGATAAATTACAATTCAGCTCTAGGAACATATGAAGTCATCTTTGCATTCTGAATCAACACTGATCTCTATTTTAGGTTATGTCAGTTAGTCAATAAATATTCATTAAACATCTCTTATATGGTAAGCATAAAGAAAAGCAAAAATACAGATACTGTCCTTGGGGAACTCACATTCTAATGGGTAGACAAATTTTAAATAATTATATACAAATAAGACAGAACAATGAGTTGGATTTGGGACCTTATAGAGAGTAGCATTTGATACTTATTTTTCCTGAGGCAATTGGGGTTAAGTGACTTTCCCAGGGTCACACAGCTAGGAAGTGTTAGTGTCTGAGACCAGATTTGAACTCAGGTCCTTCCTGACTTCAGGGCTGGCGCTCTATCCACTGTGCCACCTAGCTGCCCCAAGAGCATCATTTGAGCTGAGTCTTCAAGAGACACAAGTTAATTAGGACATAGAAATGAGGAGAAATAATATTCAAGCTAGGCTTGAGGGATATCCTGCAAAATGTCATGGATTTGAAAGTTTGAGTATTGTATGGGAGGAACAGAAAGTAATCCAGTGTTGTTGAATCAGAGTATATGAGGAAAAAAGTATGATAGATTGGAAATAGACTGGAAAAACAACACATCATAGTTCTCTGTCCCTATTCTCAGGTTGATACCTGCTGCATTGTACTCCCACAAGGTTCTGTAACAACTTATGTTGTTGTGAAGTTAATTTTCTCTCCTAGTTTTTTTGAGACCCAGACAATCATGTTCTATTCTATTACTAGCACTTCAATTTTATTTAACTACCTGCCATCAGATTAATTTTTAAAAAGCAATACTTTATCAATAGTAATAATGCTAATATGCTTCTACAAAGTAACATTATTTTGTTATAGGAATGATATAACAAAAACAAATGTACCAACCCTTTTGCTAAATGCCTCCTGGGCAAAATCATTCTTTCATACCACTGAACAGTCTCTGAGAAGTAAGAAAAGGAATTCAGTTCCCAATTTAACTCAGTCTCTACATAACTTTAGCCCTATCACATACAAATTCTAAGCCATGCTAAGGTACTGTACTTCAAACCCTTACTTCCCAATGTGTCACTGATGGATTGACTAGATCTGCTCTGTACCTAATTCTCAAATACCCATTGGGAGACTCAGCTCCCATTTCTTGGACTAGAAAACATTAAAGGTAAAGATCAAAACCCCAGGGACATTTCTGGCCATCTAGTTTGAATAAATAATACTAGTAATGAAAGAATGGAAAATAAATATCTGGGAACTTAGGAGGTACTTTAAGAACAACGAAATGTCAAAACTGCATTTAGTTCTAAAAAGACAACATATATATATATATATATATATATATTCATATATATATATATATATTTAAAATTTTATTTAAAGCAATCAACATCTGATATATTTTTCTTCAGGGAAAATGCATTTTCTTGGTTTTAAAAACATTATTTAATATATAATGGAATTTATATTTTGCTTCTCAATTCTGGAACTATTTACCTGAATAATTATTGCCTCTAACTATAAAAATGACCAACAACTGAGATGATTCTCATAAAATTGCAGCAGAACAATTTAAGATACGTTGGGTGTCAGCTTTCTAGTTTTGTGGTCTGTCTGACCTTGAGTAATTAATTTAGTTTCTCAATATGTTTTCTAATCTATAAAATGGGTAAATAATATTCATATTAAAACTTTAAAAAGCTATCTGAAAAAAAAGTACTTAATCTACCATGGTAATATACAAGGTTAAGGTATTCTGAATATTATCATTAAGACCTTTGGAGAAAGTTTCCAGTGTTTGCTGAGACAAATCAAAGTGTAAATGGAATTTAAAGTGGCATTTACATTGTGATTTTGTGAAAGAAATGGACATATCCATGTTTCCGCTGACAAAAGGCCGATTCAAAATGCTTGACTTTGAGCAGATAAAACTAGATTGAATTGATTAGTCTACTTTTTTATGAGTTTTCTCAGTTTATTGGTGAATTTGCTATAGACATATGTTTGTTCATTTCTGCCATGTTTTTACTTTTACAGCATTTAATAAAGGATATTTCTCCAACAAAATCATGTAGAACTTTACATTTACTTTAAAAATTAAATTTCTTTTTCTTTTTTTTAAATTTTATTTTATTTGCAAAACATACGTATGGGTAATTATTCAACATTAACCCTTACATAGCTTTCTGTTACAAATTTTCCCCCCACCTCCCCACCACACCCCTAGATGGCAGGATATCCACTACATGTTAATTACGTTAAAATACTTGACAAATAGAACATATGTATATATATTTCCAAACTTATCGTTGTTCTGCAAGAAAAATTGTATCTACACAAAAGACATATCAGATAAAGGAAACACAATGTAAGCAAACATCAATCAAGAGTATGAGAATGTTCTGTTGTGGTCCACGTTTCACATCTCTCTCTCTCTGGGTGTATATGGCTTCCTTCAGTGAACAATTGGAAGTGGTTTGAAACATTTCATTGTTGAAGAGAGCCATGTCCATCAGAATTGATCGTCATACAGTATTATTGTTGCCGTATATAATGATCACCTGGTTCTGCTCATTTCACTCAGCATCAGTTCATGTAAGTCTCTCCAGGCCTCTCTGAAATCATTGTGCTGGTCGTTTCTTACATAACAATAATATTCCATAATATTCATATACCATAACTTATTTAGCCATTCTCCAATTGAAGGGAATCTATACAGTTTCCAGTTTCTAGCCACTACAAAAAGGGCTGCCAAAAACAATCTTACACATGTGGGGCCCTATCCTTCCTTTATGATTTCTTTGGGATATAAACCCAATAGAATTGCTGCTGGGTCAAAGGGTATGCACATTTGGATAACTTTTTGAGCATAGATCCAAAGTGCTCTCCAGAATGGCTGGATCCATTCACAACTCCACCAACAATGCATCAGTGCCCCAGCCTTCCCACATCCCCTCCAATATTCATCATTATCTTTTCCTGTCATTTTAGCCAATCTGACAGGTGTGTAGTGGTACCTCAGGGTTATCTTGATTTGCATTTCTGTGATCAATAGTGATTTGGAGCACCTTTTCATATGACTACAAATAGTTTTAATTTTATCCTCTGAAAATTGTCTGTTCATATCCTTTGACCATTTATCGATTAGAGAATGGCTTGAATTCTTATAAATATGAAACAATTCTCTATATATATTAGAGATGAGACCTTTATCAGAACCCTTAAATGTAAAAATGATTTCCTAATTTATTCCTTCCCTCCTAATCTTGACTGCATTGGATTTGTTTGTACAGAAACTTTTTCACTTTATATAGTCAAAGTTATCTATCTGGTTTTCAATTAAGAGTTCCAGTTCTTCTTTGGAGATAAATTTATTCCATCTTCATAGGTCTGAGAGTTAAATTATATTGCGTTCCTCTAATTTACTTATAATATCACTCTTTATATCCAGATCATGAACCCACTTAGATCTTATCTTGGCATGGGGTGTTAGATGTGGGTCAAGCCCTAATTTCTTCCAAACTACTTTCCAATTTTCCCAGCAGTTTTTGTCAAATAGTGAGTACTTATCGCAGAAGCTGGGGTCTTTTGGTTTATCAAAGACTAAATTTCTATAGTTATTGCCTAGTTTCTCTTGTGATCCTATCCTTTTCCACTGATCGACTACTCTATTTCTTAGCCAGTACCAAATGGTTTTGATGACTGGTGCTTTGTAATATAGTTTTAGATGTGGTATAGCATGTCCACCATCAGCCTTTTTTCTCATGAAACTCTTGACCTTTTCTTCCTCCAAATGAATTTTGCTACTGGTTTTTTTTTTGAGATATGTAAGATAATTTTTTGGGAGTTTGATTGGTATGGCACTAAATAGGTAAATTAGTTTGGGTAGTATTGTCATTTTTATTATATTTGCTCGGCCTACCCATGAGCATTTTATGTTTTTCCAATTGACTAGGTCTGATTTTATTTGTGTGGTAAGTGTTTTGTACTTTAGTTCATATAGTTCCTGACTTTTCTTTGGCAGATAAATTCCCAAATATTTAATACTATCAACACTTATTTTGAATGGAATTTCTTTTTGTATTTCTTGCTGCTGAACTTCATTGGTAATATATAAAAATGCTGATGATTTATGTGGATTTATTTTGAATCCTACAACTTTGCTAAAGTTGTGAATTATTTCTAGTATTTTTTTACTTGAGTCTTTAGGGTTCTGTAAGTATACCATCATGTCAGCTGCAAAGAGTGATAATTTGGTTTCCTCATTACCTACTCTAATTCCTTTAATCTCTTTTTCTTCTCTTACTGCCAAAGCTAACATTTCTAAGACAATATTAAATAATAATGGTGACAGTGGGCAGCCTTGTTTCACTCCTGATCTTATTGGGA
>JAJPUD010032376.1:0-11955 GCA_023553655.1 Myrmecobius fasciatus
ATGTAGAATCAGAAGGCAAAATCACCATTGAAAGAATTCACCGATCACCTCCTGAAAGAGACTCCAAAATTAAAACCCCAAGGAATATCGTGGCTAAATTTCAGGACTATCACACCAAGGAAAAGATTCTGATAGCAGCTAGATAAAAACAATTCAAATACCGAGATTCAATAATTAGAATCACATACAATCTGTCAGTGTCCACATTGAAGGATCAAAGGGCCTGGAACCAGATATTCCAAAGGGCAAGGGAACTTGGATTACAGCCAAGAATAACCTATTCAGCTAGAATGAGCATTATCCTCCAGGGAAGAAGATGGTCATTCATGGATTCACAGTGACTGGTAGCTAAGAGACCAGGAGTTAACTAGATATAAATATAAATACATGTAAGCTTGTTTCAAAAGCTAAACCTTTATCCAATTGTTAAGCAATTTTCTAATCGTGGGCTCAGAGAAAGTGCAACTAAAATCATAACTTTAAATGTAAAACAAACTCTCTGCCCCTGCAGAGCAAGGGGCCATATGTATCTTAGATCCTTAAGGCTTATGGCCTGATTTCTCCATAACTCAAAATTTAATTTTAGCAATTGTGATACAGATGAAAGATCAAAGAAAGGAGCTGAATATTTACTGTTATATAGTTATTATGATTGAATAATTGTACCAATAACTATTTTAAGCAACTATCCATCCATACATAATTTCTCTATGATTCTCATCATGTATATTTAAGTTTTCCACAAATAGTTTAGCATCAAATGCCTATCTTTCAGCCTTTACTAATTATTATTACTATAAGTTGATACTGATATCAGTGCTTTGAGGTTCAGACATTTTTCCAGATTTTCTCATTTAAAATATATCATGATTCTTTGAGATAATTAGTAAAAAGTAATTCCATTATTAAAAAAGAATTATTCACACTTCACATACTTAAGAAGTCTACAAGAGTTTGAGCATAAGAATATTCAGATGAAACCAAGAACAAGTTATCTTTATTTTTTTCTTTGCCATGAAATCTCTTTGCAAAAATTCTTAAGATAATTAGGTATAATTTTGTTTTCTTACTCCTTTTTTATCTGATTTTTCATGTGCAGCAAGAGAATTATATAATTATGTTTACACATATTGGATTTAACATATATTTTAACCTGTCTAACATATTGGATTGCTTGCCATCTAAGGGAGGAGATGAGGGGAAGGAGAGGAAAATCTGGCACACCAGGCTATGAAAGGGTCAATGTTGAAAAATTATATGTGCATATATTTTGAAAATAAAAAGCTTTACAAAATATAATCAGGCACAATATATAATTGGATTTGAAAATGAAAATTACATATTTGTGTATTCCCTGTCTCTTATTGTTTTATACATGCACACATACATATATCACATACAAATACATATACATATTATATTTACATATTATTGTAGAGGAAACATGATAAAATGAATAAAACACTTAAAATTTCAAAGCATCATATAAATGCCATTTCATTAATGTTAGTCTGAGAGGCAAAAACTTGATATTGACCACTTTTTTATGAAAAACTTCCATAAGTGTTGATTAATAGAAATAGATCATTCAAAGAAATCCATATATCTAGACTTATGAATTAATTTCAGTTTATTTGTGTAATTATTCAGTTTTAGCTAATCCTCACTTAACAAAATTAAATTATCAAATACTTCCCCTTGTCCGTTCATATAATTTCTTAATAATATGCTTGGAAAAAAAGTCAGTGTCTTCTCTGAAGATTGTCCAATAATTTCAGGATATTTGTAAGTAAGTTATCATTTTACTCATGGTTGTTTACATTCATCTCAAGGTGCTGGAAATGGAATCCAAACCTAGTGCCATTTGGCTTATCTTGAGTAAATCTTGTCATAGGTTATTGCCTAGCAGCAGAGAAACATTTCTTCTTTGTTAAGAGGTACTTGCCATTTTAAAATGGCACAATATGAAGCATCATTACAAAATGAAGCATTCAAGTTTTGATGATCTGTTTCCTCTTCATTGACAACTAAGAAAGGCTAAAGTTGTGCAGCTGTCAACTTCCAGCCCTGCATATGCTTTACCTTTATAGAAACAGGAGTCATTACCAAATACTTGTGCTGCAAACAAGCCATTTAGTAGTGACAGGTTTAGAAGGCAGACACAGAGAAAATCTACTGAAACACTCTTTGGGGAAAAAAGTGCATTTATTTATTTCTGAAAAATAAAAGACATACAGTAGATATGCTTTATTCTTAAGGGTTCATAATCCCCACCTGATTCACTGCACTTACCGTAGTTGAGAGATTTCTAGGTAAAAGTTATTTTTCATGCAAACAGTTGGAAAAGATAATGAGGTATACTTTAATTAAACAATGTCAGTTCAGCTGAAAGGGAACTCATCTCTTGAGTATGTTATGAAACAACTTTACTTCATTAAATAATGGTTGTAAGAGTAAACTGCTGAATGAATGAAAAACAAATTTGTTTATGTGGCAAATTATTAGGATACCAGCTACTTTCCACCATTGGTTTCTTTCATAATTTCATTCATATTGGAAGAAAAATAGTGTAAAAACATTTTTATTGATTAAAAAGAGAAGAGAAATCATGGAAAAGTGCCTGGCCGCACAGCAAGATAGAGAATTAATAAAGATGAACAACCTGAATAACAGGTGAACCAGTGAACTCAGGAAAATAAAAGATTGATGAACTCAGGACATTAAAACAATGAAATATCTCTAGGGCACTAGATCAATTCTTTATGAATTATTTCTGGAAAAAAATTAGGCAAGAATCATACAGAATAAACTAATGCAAGGAAGTTAAAACTCACATTTATGGAATATCATTTTCTACTTCACACAACTTCAAGGTTCTGTTGTTTTATATAGTTCCTAGAAAAATCTCATTTTTTTCAGATTTTTGAAATTGACTTGTTCAGTCATTCAGTAAGGGCCCATTTATGAAAAGCACTATGTTATACAATGAACATTCAAAAACAACAATAAGCCCCTACCATGCATAGAAATGCAAAAATATAAAGTTTATTAGCCTCTGGGAGTTTGCTTCTATATAAAGGAAACAGTGAATACAAAAATAAGTAAATAAAAAAATACAAACAACAAGAATAATATAAGAAGAAAGGCATTAACAACTAGGGGAAAGAATATGAGGGAGGAATTTATGTAAGTTTTGTTAGGATTTTCCAGAAAATCCAAGTGGCAAAAATGTATGCTACTGGCATTAGAGACACCTTGTGAGAATGCATAGATATAGGAAATGGAACATCATTTACATAGATGAGAAAGCAAACCAGATTTCCTGAAAAGCCATAGTACAAGAAGGAAGGAAGATGGGAAAAAAGAGACAGGGAGAAAAAATATTAAGAACCTACTATTTGTCAGGCATTGTGTTAAGCACTTTATAAATATTATCTCATTTGGAGATTAATATTATTATTATTCCCATTGAATAGCTGAGGAAACTGAGGTAAACAGAAGTTACTAACTCAAAATTGTAAGTCTAAGAAGTGCTGGACACTAAATTTGAAATCTTGGCTTGTTTTGTGCATACCTAGTGTTCCATCTATTCAGTTAGCAGATGAGGAATAACATAAAATAAGCTTAATAAATCAGGTACAGAATTAAATGGGTAATACTTTGCAATGTTTATCAGAGGAATTTATATATTGTCTTAGAATGAATCCGTATGAGTAGCGTGTTCTGGGAGTTTACAGATCAGACCTGTGATTTCAGAAGAGTAATTTAGCAGTTCTATGGAGAAAAGTATGGAGAAAGGAAAGATAAGAGGCAGGGTGGTCAATTAGGAAACTATTGTAGTATTCCAGGTGATAAGTGTGAAATGTCTCAAAGTAATGATCATGTCAGTCTATGTTGAAATTTTCATTTTTCATAGAGGCAGTTTGATAATGTCAGGTGATTTTAATTTTATATGTACTTTAAAGGCTGACCTAGTAGTGTTTTATTTAAAAAAATATTTTCCCATTTTCATGTAAAGAACTGTTAACCTTCATGTTTTAAATGAGTTCCAATTTTTCTTTATCCCTCTCTAAGATCATAAAGAATTTGATATAGCTTGTATATATATATGTAATATATATATATATATATATATATACACACACACACACACACATATATATATATATTCATGTTGTGAAAGAAGAAACAGGCCAAAAGGAAAATAGGAGCTAAAAAAATAAAGTGAAAAATATTTTGCTGTGGTATACACTCAGATATCATTAGATATTTCTCTGCATATAGATAACATTTTTCATCATTAATACTTTGACATTTTCTGGATCATTGCCTTGTTAAAAATAGCTGTTGTTTACATTTGACCAATACAACTGTTACTGTGGAGAACATTCTTCTTGTTCTGCTCATTTCACTTTGTATCAGTTGTAAGTCGTCTCAAATTTTCTTAAAGTCATTCTATTCATCATTTTTTAGAGCACAATAGTATGCCATTACAATCATAATTTGTTGAGCCATTCCCCAACTGATGGCCATGAACTAAATTCCCAATTTGTCATAGCATTATTTCAAGAGTTTTAATATCAAAAATAGTTGATAATGGAGAACTAATTTTAAAACTAATGTGCTCATCTATGATTAGAAAAATGTGTTGTTAATATAATGGAGAGAATAAAAAATTTCCTGAACTATAGCCAGTTTAACTCAAAAACAACTTAAATAAAGCCTTTAAAACAGTTTTGGAATGAAAGGATATACAAAAAGATGCAAGTTAAAACATTCTTCCAGCCCAAGATAACTTGGAAGGAATTCAGGAAAGGTCAGTCTCATATATGTAAAAGAAAGTGCAGTCTACTAAGTGTCTGGACAAGTCAGTAGAGGATCTTATCCATAGCATGTAGCAGAACCACAGACCTGCAGTTCTGACTTAGCAGCCTAGTGACATATCAGGCCAGCTGTGAGGCCTCTAGCCCTAGTGCTGAAGGTAAACTTCTATGGCCAAATCCCAAGGCCACAATAGATTTCACTATGCCATTCCATGTGAGTGCAGAGACCAAACCAATACTCCCAGGAGCCCCAAGAGCAGAAAATCATTGACCAGGTCCCTGGTCTCCAATATAAGAAGCTTGAGACATTTCCCTCTATATCCCTGGAGGAGAGCACCATTTCAAAAGAAAAAAGCAAAAGTTAAAAAAAAAAAAAAAGCTCTGACCATTGAAAGCTTCTATGACAAGAGGGAAGATAAAAGCATAAATTCAGAAGAGAATAAACAATGTCAAAATGCCTACATTTGAAGGCTTAAAGGGAAATATAAATTGATCTCACTCAAAAAGTCCTTTTTAAGAACTCAAACAAGATTTTAAAAATCAAGTAAGGAGGTGGAAGAAAAATGGGAAATGAGAGTTATTGTGAACTTGGGAAAGGAAGGACAAAAATTTATGGGAAAGAAAACTCTTTTAAAAATAAAATTGGTTGAATGGAAAATAAAAAGTAATACACAAAAACTAACTAAAGAAAAAAAAACCTTCAAAAATTAGAATTAGGCAAGTGGAATTTATGAGACCTCAAGAATCAGCCAAACAAAATAAATAGAATGGAAAAAAAGAAGAAAACATAAAATACCTTATTGGAAAAACAACTGATCTGGAAAATTGATCCAGGAGAAATAATTCAAGAACTATTGGACTAACTGAAAACCATGAAAAAAAGACTGGAAAGTTTTGAAAAATTATCAAGTAGAACTTACCTGATATCTAGAACCAAAAGGTAAAATAGTCATTGAAAAAATCTACCAATCAGCTTCTATTTTTTTTTCATTTTTTTGTTTTTGTTTGACTGATTCTTGAAGTCTTATTGAGTCATTCATTTCAATTTGTTCAATTTTAATTTTTAAGGTATTATTTCCTTCAGTTATCTTTTTTAGGTCCTTTTGTAACTGGCCAATTGAATTTTTTGGTTCATTGCATTCTTTTTCCATTTTGCCAATTTTATTTTTCAGTGAATTGTTGTCTTTTTCCAATTCACCAATTTTGTTTTTCAGTGAATTGTTGTCTTTTACCAATTCACTATTTTTATTTTCCAGTGAGTTGGCGACTTTTTTCCATTCACCAGACTTATTTTCCAGTTTTTCACATCTCTGTTGCAGGGCGATGTTTCCTTCTTGCACTGCTCTCAGTTTATTTCCCCAATCTTCTTCTAGCTCTCTTTTGAGATTCTTTATGCAATCTTCCAGGTAAGCCTTCTGAAAGGGAGACCAGCTTAAGTCCACTTTTGTGGCTTTATCTGGGATTGTTTTCAGAATCTCTGGATCTGGGGACTGCTCTAGTTTCTCTCCATAAAAGCTGTCTATGGTGAGAGCTCTCTTCTTCTTCCTCATGATGGTTAGCTGAGGTATCAGTCACCAGCAAGGAATTCTGCAGCCTCAGCAGTATCAGGGGCAGCAGTGGCAGCAGGGGCAGCAGCAGCAGATGGGATTTCAATTTGCCCTGGGGCAGTTTGCCTAGTTGACTTCCGGTCTGGGGCTGATCTGGCTAGATCCGCACTAGGACCACACTTTCAGCTGCTCTCAATCCACCCTTTATCAAAGGTAGACCTGCCAAAGCACCTGCCCACAAGCAGAGCAAAGTGGCCCAAGGGTGTCCCAGGGACTTCCTGGCAGCCTAAAATCTTCTGGTCCGTCCCAGCCCCGGACTTGCTCCCCGGCTGCGCCCTGGAGTCTGAGCGCTGGGAGGTGCTCCATCCCCTGCCTGTCTAAAACTGACCTAAGAAGTTCTTTCAAAGTAGATATTTGATAGAAGTGCGTTGTAGTCCAAGTGTTTGGTGAAGCCCTCACTCCAGAACCAGTTCAGAGGCTCAATTTGTCTGGGTCTGAGGGAAGGTCTCAGGAACTTACAAAGAATGCTGTCTGCAGTTCGCCATCTTGGCTCTGCCCCCCCCCACCAATCACCTTCAAAAAGAGATCCTAACATGAAAGTTTTAAGGAATATTATAGCCAAATTCCAGAATTATCATTTCAAGGAGAAAATGCTACAAGCAATAGAAAAGAAAAAAGTCTAATAGGCCATATGCAGGATGAATAATAATTAGCAGCATCTATAATAAAATATCAGAGGGCCTAGAAAACAAATGAACTTGAATTACAACCAAGAATAAACTAACCAGCAAAATTAAGCATGATCTTTCAAGGAGAAGAATATTTGATAAAATAGGGGACTTTCAAATTTTCCTATTAAAAACACTAAAGCTGAGGAGAAAACTTGATTTAAAACACATTGGGAGAAGAAAGGAAAAGGCAGAATGGGGAGAATTATATCACATGATAAGACATAAAAGACATAATACAGTAGAGGGAAAAAAGGGATGGAGATAAGCATTACTTGAAATTTACAAGTGATAAGGCTCAAAGAGGGAACAACATACACACTCAGTTGGGCAGAGATATCTATCTTACAGTATAGGAAAGTAGGAGGGAAAATTTTTTTAAAATGTAAGGATAGCTGATATAAGGGAAGATAGAAGGGGAAGGAAATGGTCAGAAGAAAAATAATAATGATTAGAGTGAGAGCAAAGAAAAAAATATAAAGAGGGGGAAAGTAGGATGGACTGAAATACACAGTTAGTACCCATACTTGTATATATGAATGGGATGAATTCCCACAAAATAGAAATGAATAGAAAATTATATTAAAAACTAGAATCCCTCCAATATGTTGCTTAAAAGAAACATTTGAAGGACAGAGTTGCAGACACAGTAAAGGTATAAGGCTGGAGTAGTATATACTTCATCTGAAGTGTAAAAAAAAAGCAATGGTCAATCAAACTGCTAAAAATACTTGACAGGAATAGAAAAAATAGCAACAAAATTCTTCTGGAAAAACAATGGTCAAGAATATCAAGAGAATTAATGAAATAAAAACACAAATGATGTTGGCTTAGCAGTACCAAACTTCAGCTTATTATAAAACAGTCATCAAAACCATTTGGTACTGGCTAAAAAATAGTGATGAATCAGTGGAATAGTATACATATACATGACAGTAATCAAGGCCTGTGGTAATCACTTATTTGATAATTCCCTTAACTTCAGTTTCTGGAATAAAAACTCACTAATTGACAAAAATTGCTGAGAAAATTGGAAAATAATATGTTGGAAACTTGGCACAGACCTATATCTCACACTCCATGCCAAACTAAGGTCAAAATGAGTGCATGATTTGGGCATAAGGGGTGATACCATAAACAAATTAGGATAGCAAAGCAGAAAATTCCAGTTGCATCCAGAAAAAGAACTATTGTGGCTGAAGTAAATCAACACATTCTACTT
Source organism: Myrmecobius fasciatus (assembly GCA_023553655.1). Lineage (NCBI taxonomy): Eukaryota > Metazoa > Chordata > Mammalia > Dasyuromorphia > Myrmecobiidae > Myrmecobius > Myrmecobius fasciatus. The sequence continues at coordinate 8,321 of JAJPUD010032376.1, forward strand.
TCATTTCATTTTTCTGATTTGTTTTGTTTTTTCTCTCCCATTGTTTTTCCCTTTCATTCTGATTTTCTCTTGCAAAATGATTTATAAAGCAATGTGTATTAAAATAAAAATTATAATTTAAAGTAATTATAGCAATCTTGAGCTCAAAGCAAAAACAGATCTAACTAAAAGTCACAAGGAAGACAACTACATCTTGCTAAAGATACCATAGATAATGAAGTACTATCAATACAATACAAATATGCACCAAGTGTTACAGATTCCAGGTTCTTAGAGGAGAAATTGAGTTATAGGAAGAAATAAAGAGAAAAACTGTAATAATGGAGGATTTCAGCCTATACTCTTCAAAACAATATATATGTAGCCACAAAATAAACAAGAAAAATTAAAGTGATATATTGAATTTTAGAAAAGTTAGATGTTAGACCTCTAGAGCAAAGTGAATTGGAATAGAAAGTAAGATATATATATATATTTCCCCCCCCCCAGTGGTACTTGGCACCTATACAAAACCTGACAATATATTATGGCACAAAATCTTCAAAACAAATGCAGCAAGACAAAACATGTTAAATGCATAATTTTCAGATAATGATGCAATGATTTTTGTATAATAAAGGTCCACAGAAAGATAAACTAAAATTATTGGAAAATAATAACTTTCCCCCAAAGAATGAGTTAAAACAAAAAAATCACAGGAACAATCAGTTATTTTACCACGAGAAAACAATAATGAGACAACATAAGAAAACTTTTGAGATACAACCAAACTGTTCTTAGGGGAAATTTTTTATCTCTAAATAATTAAATGAATAAATTGAGAAAGAGTAGGTCAATGAATTGGGCCTATAAGTAAAAAATCTAGATAAAAAATGAATTATAAATACCCAATTAAATATTACATTAGAAATTTTGAAAATCAAAGCAAAGACAAAGAAAATTGAAAGTAAAAGAAAAAGAACTATTTAAATTTTTTTAAATATGCCTTTTTATTTTCAAAATTCAAAAATGGTTTTCTACATTAACCCTTGCAAAACCTTGTGTTCTAAAATTTTCTCCCTCTTTTCCCTCCATTTACATCTTCTAGACAGCAAATAATCTAATATATGTTAAACATTTGCAATTAATCCAAAAATATTTCCATATTGATTATACTGTGCAAGAAAATGAATCAAAAAGGAAAGATGAGAAAAAAAAGCAAGCAAGCAACAAAAAGAAAGGTGAAAATATTATGCTGTGATACATATTCAGTTTCCTTTGTCCTCCCTCTGGATCTCTCTCATGGAGAGATGGCTCTATCCATCACAAGACTATTTATAATTGGCCTGAATCACATCTTTGTTGAAAATAGCCATGGCCCTCAGAATTCATCGTTTCATAATCTTGTTCTTGTTCAATCAACAGTCTCTTGATTCTACTCAATTAGCACAAATTCAAGTAAGTATCTCCAGGTCTTTCTGGAATCATCCTATTGAACAATTCTTATAGAACAATAATAATCTATAACTTTTAACATATCACCACTTATTCAGCCATTCTCCAACTGATGGGCATACACTCAGTTTCCAGTTCTTCACTACAAAAAGGATTGCTACAAACATTTTTGCTTTATCATCTTTTTGGTATACAGGCCCAGGAGAGACACTACTGGATCAAAGGGTATGCATAGTTTAGTAGCTCTTTGAGCATAGTTCCAAATAGCTCTCCAGAATGGTTGGATAAGTTCAAAACTCTACCAACAATGTATTATTGTCCCAGTTTTCCCACATCCCCTTCAACATTTCTCATTATCTTTTCCTGTCTTTTTAGCCAATCTAGGCGGTATGTAGTGGTACCTCAGAGCTGTCTTAATTTGTATTTTCTGACCAGTAATGACTAGCAATCTTTTTATTTCTTCATCTGAAAATTTCCTGTGCACATCCTCTGACCATTTATCAATACTAGAATGGATTGCATTCTAATAAATTTGACTCAATTGTATATATATATGTATATATACATATATATATATATATATATATATGTAAAAAATAACACCTTTATCAGAATCCTTGGATGAAAAATATTTTCTACATCTCTAATAATCTTTTCTCCATTGGTTGTATTTGTACAAAAGCTTTTAAACTTAATAAAATCAAAATTATCCATTTTGCATACCATATTGTACTCTACTTCCTTGGCCACAAATTCTTTCTTTTTCTACAGATTTGAGAGGTAGACTATCATTTATTCTTCTAATTTGTTTATAGTATCATTTCTTATGTCTAAATGAGGAACACATGCCCTTATCTTTGTATAGGGGAGTAGGTGTTGGTCAATGCCTAGTTTCTGCCATATTATTTTCCAATTTTCCGAACAATTTTTTTTTCTTCAAATAGTGCATTCTTATAGCAAAAACTGGGCTATGAAACACTAGGTTGATTCACTGACTATTGTGTCTAATGAACCTAACCCATTCCACTGACCAAGTATTCTATTTCTTCACCAGTATCAAATGGTTTCAAGGACCACTGTTTTATAATACAGTTTTAGGTGTGGTACAAATAGGCCACCTTAATTTGCATTTTTCATTAATTCCATTGAAATTCTTCACTTTTACTGCTATTCTATAAGAAAAAATCAGCAGAATGATTTCAGATAGGCTTGAGGAGATTTGCCTGAATTCATGCTAAGTGAAGTAAGTAGAAGTAAGAGAACCACAGCAATAACAAGAATATGCATTGATCAATCCTGATGGACATGCCTTTTTGCAATGGTGATTTAGGCAAATTCCAATAGAGTCGTGATGGAGAGAGTTATGTGCATCAAGAAAGAGAACAATAAGTATTGAATGTGGATCACAACATAGTATTTTCATTTTGTTGTGGTTTGTTTGCTTTTTATTTTCTTTCTCATTTTTATTTCTTTTTGATGTCATTTTTCTTGTGCAGCATGATAATTGTGGAAATATGCACAAAAGGATTGCCCATGTTTAATGCATATTAGACTACTTGCTGTCTAGTAGAGGGGGTGGTGGGAAGGAAGGGAGAAAAATGTAGAACACAAACTTTTGCATGGGTGAATGATGAAAATTTTATTTTCATATATTTTGAAAATTTAAAAAAATATTATAAGAAAAATATTTTTTTAAATTAAAATAACAACAACAATGAACTGGTTGGCTAGATACCGTGAAGATTTCTTCCTGTTTCCACATTTTATTTCTATTCATTTTCTCTTTTTTTCTTTTTTTTTTTTAAATTTTATTTTATTTGCATAACATATGTGTGGGTAATTCTTCAACAATAACTCTTACATAGCGTTCCGTTACAAATTTTTCCCCCCAACTTCCCCACCCCTTCCCTAGATGGCAGGATATCCACTACATGTTAATTATGTTAAAATATTGGCAAATCGAATATATGTATACATATTTCCAAACTTATCATTGTTGTGCAAGAAAAATCTTATCTACACAAACGATATATCAGATAAAGGAAACACAATGTAAGCAAACATCAATCAAGGAGTATGAGAATGTTATGTTGTGGTCCACATTTCGCATCCCTCTCTCTGGGTGTATATGGCTTTCTTCAGTGAACAATTGGAGGTGGTTTGAAACATATCATTGTTGAAGAGAGCCATGTCCATCAGAA
>JAJPUD010032377.1:0-11955 GCA_023553655.1 Myrmecobius fasciatus
GGAAGAAAAAGAAAGAAAGAAAGTATGCTTTGATTTGCATTCATACTTTACAATTCTTCCTCTGGATGTGGATAGCATTTTTATCATGAGTCCTTTGGTATTATCTTGTATTATTGTGTTGCTGAGAATGGCTAAGTGGGTCACAGTTGATCATCATTACAATATTGCTATTACAGTGTTTTCCTGGTTCTGCTCACTTCATTCTATATCAGTTCATATAAGTCTTTTGGGACTTTTCTGAAAACAATGTGCTTGCTGTTTTTTATAGCGCAATAGTATTCCATTACAATCATATACCACAACTTGTTCAGCCCTTCCCTAATTGATGGGCATCCCCTCAATTTCCAGTTCCCACAACAAAAAGGGTTGCTTTAATATTTTTTGTATGCATATTTATACAATTATCTTGTTGCCCAAGAAAAGTCAGATCTACAAGGAAAAAAATCTGAGAAGGAAAACAGAATGCAAGCAAACATCAATAGAGAGCATGAAAATGCTATGTTGTGGTCCACATTTCACATCCCTCTCTCTGGGTGTATATGGCTTTCTTCACTGAACAATTGGAACTGGTTTGAAACATTTCATTGTTGCAGAGAGCCATGTCCATCAGAATTGATCATCATATACTCTTGTTGTTGCCGTGTATAATGATTTCCTGATTCTGCTCATTTCACTTCTGCTTTAATATTTTTGTTTATACAGATCCTCCCCCCCTCCTTTTTTTAATCTCTCTCTACAGGATCCAGACCTAGTTGAGTTATTGGGCCTCAGATTTCTACAAAACATCTTATCTGAAATACCCAATAGCCAGTTTAAGACATGTGACTGGAGTACAGAAGAGAAATTAGGGTTAGACTTCTGGAAATCAGAGTTTTAAGGTATTAAAGGCTACAACTTAACTAAGACTTTTCGGACATCTTGGATGGGAATCCCCTTTCTGCATTCTGGGGTCCAGGTAAACCAACCTTATTTCTGATTCTTACATCTTCTATTTCTGTGCCTTTGAGGACTGTCTCCAGTGCCTTAAATGCCTCCTTACCTCCACCTCTGACAATCCTTTGTTTTTTTTCAAAATTGTGAACTTATTACCCCTGAAGCCTTTTCTGATACCTTCACTGTTAATTTTGCTTATATTTGTTTGTTTATATTTCACATAAACTTCATTATCTACATGTTTTCTCTCCCTGATACAACAGAAGAAGAATCTTTGAGATAGAGTCTTTGAGTGCTTAATAATGCTTTTGATGGATAGACTGATGAATCAATCAGTTGCTAAACATGTAACATATTGACATGGACATACCAGTGAATGAAGTGGTATACACTCATAGAGAATATGGGTTTGGCATCCATCCATATGCATATTTGTCATCCATCCATGTGCATATTTGTGTGTATATACGTATATGTGTATATATAAATATGTGTACTGTAAGGCCCAGGGGCCTGTAGCCAGCAGGAAACGCACGTGACCATCTGGGGGCCAAATGACTGAGCACAGGGTGTGACATAACACAGCTGATATGGCAGTACTGATGCAGCCCAACACCACGGGAAGGAGGACCATAGAGCCTAAGTCACGTGATAGATGTTTTGCATATTGCACACGATCTTCAGGCGCTGCACATGGCTCGCGGGCCGGTGCCCTATCAGAGCAGGCCAGGTCAGACTGGAGACCTTTGGGGTGGGACACAATTGGTTCGCTGTGGCATGGGTGGGGAAGGACGAGAAGGGTATAAAAGGAGACTGCTGCCATAGAGACCATTACTATTAGCTTAAGATAGGACAAGATGTAATGGCAGAACTTAAAGTAAGATCAGCATATTACCGTGTCCTGTGGTGACTGTGAAGTTTCTTCCAGTGGAGGCTGGAAGCCGGAGACGTCCGATGCCTGTAGAGGTAAGCATATCCTACCCTTAATTGTAACGCACTCATCTTCATGAGTTCACATCCGGTCTCAAACACTTATTACTTGTGTGACTCTGGGCAAGTCACTTAATCCTGTTTGCCTCAGTTTCTTCATCTGTAAAATGAGCTGGAGAAGGAAATGGCAAACTGTTCCAGTACCTTTGCCATGAAAATCCCAAATGGGGTTACAAAAAATGCATAATATGTATACACATAATAAGTCAACATTGACTCAACAACAAATATAATATGTATATACATTTGTCTTTGAGTGGGGTGAGAGTGAAAGCATGTGCCAAATAGCATAATTTATATAAAATACTTTGCAAATCTTAAAACACTATATAAATATCATATATTATTTTTATTTTATGTGTGGCAACTTGGCACAGTGAAGAACCAGAAAAACCTGAGTTTAAGACCCATGCCTTATCCATAAATGGATATGTAACCTTATTTTTTGGTGCTTTAGCCTCCTCTTTTATCTTCTAAATTGCAGAGGAGGTACTTTCCTGTATATTTCCTGCAGGAATTTCGTTCTGTTCCAGGTTCAGCCCCTATGATTATCCCTATTTCTATCTTCGAGTAACATAATTATGCAAAGGATGGGTGATTTGGAATTAAGGGGAACAAAAATCTCCTGCAGGAACTCCATCAATGATAATCCTAACCCATTTATGAGTTAGTCCTAGAGAGTCATTAAGACACAAAGAGTTTTATCACCCACTTCATATCCATTGGGTCATTTGATTCCCACAATAAGTCTGTGAAATAGCTATTACAAATAATCCTATTTGACAGATGAGGAAACTGAGGCTCTTTGAGGTCCCACAGCAAGTAGGTAACAGAGGCAGAAGTTGAAATCCTGGACCTTTTCCCACTCTGCACACTCCAGCCACCTCTGTGTGGGTGCCTGAGCGTGGGACCACACTCAGGAAACACGGAGTGTCAGTCCAATTTTAGTAGCCTCTCTGGGGGGAGCCCACGTTCCCATAGCAACAGCCTTTCTCATCCTCCAAGCAGCTCTGCATTCCAGCGCTGGCTTGGTGACAGTAAGTGTGCCCAGCAAGAGTGTCACCCTAAACCACAAGCGCAGGGCTCAGTAAACCAATCCAGGGCTGAGGAAGACAAGTGCTGGCCCAGCTCCAGTGTAAGTGGAACCACAGAAGAAAGAGAGATCTCGGCCATAAAAAAATCATTAGCCCACCAATCCCCTGGGCCTATTTTCAGGAACAATGAGAGCATCCTGGGCCCAAGGAAACCTGACCAGGACCCTGGGGGGAACTGGGGAGCAGGGCCTGAGCTAGAAAGAAAGAAATCAGGGCCTCTGGCTAGTTCCCTGAAAGATGGACCAAATGAATTCCTCCTCTTCCTCCTTCTTTTCTTCTTCCTCCTCTTCCTCCTTCTTTTCTTCTTCCTCCTCCTCCCTTCTCTTCCTTGTCTACTCTGGATCCTTGAGGAATTGAGGAAACCAAGAAAAGGAGCTGAAGGTCTAAAGAGTACCGGGGGAATCTCTGACATGCACAAACAGTGGCCCCAAAAGCCTACAGGGAGGTGACCCATCTAGACTGGCTGTGGGCAGAAGAATGCCAGAGAGCTGACACTTATTCTGGGAGCTAAGAGGATTTCTAAATTGACTGTTATTGTTGGAAAATTTGAGAGTGGATTCGAGATCTCACCAGGAATTTTTTTCATTTGGGATAAAAATAGCTAAGGGAAGAGGCCATCCTTTCATTCTGGTCCCCTTAGTTGGGAAATGTTTTCTTCCTTCCTTTCAAATAATCATTTAATCAATAATCAAATAATCCTTTCAAATAGCTCTATCAGTGGTACAGAAGGACTTCTAATATACCTGATGAGGGGATGTTCTGGGACCAGAGCACAGGATGCTGGGTTTGGTCTGTTTGTGTTACTCAGGACCATTAAGGAGCTCAAAGTGAAGTTCAGGGATGAGGGTGGAAGAGGCCATTATATCACCTCCACCCCAAAGTCAGTGCCCTGGGACAAAGCCTTGTTCACTTACAGCTAGTTACAACTCTGGCTTTAAACTCTAGCCAGGTTGTTAAATTCAAGCCTTGTAGTCCTGCTTTAGAGGCAGGAATAAAATGGGCTGGCTCAGCACCTACAGATCTGAGGGTTTGCAGGTGGCTTTGACAAGATGGTTCATTATCCCCAGGATAGCCCCTGGAGGATTTCCAGAGATTTCCAAAACTTCCAGGCCCTTGTCAGCCTAGAGGAGTCTGTCTGGGCCCCAGTCAGGCTCCATCACGGGAGCTGTCAAAGCTCTGCCAGCTCATGCCACCCATTGCAGCCTTGCCTGGACACAGGCCTGGGCTCACTGTGTTGCCATGGTGCCAGGGCCTGAGCCAGCTCTGGGAGCTTTGCACCGCCTTGAGTTTGCTGTGGAACCTTGGGGGAAGACCTACTCAGAACCCAGCTGAGGGAGGACTTTTCCTTCCCTCCAGCTGGTTGGGATGCCCACCCGCTGCTGCCATTTTGAATTTCTTCTTGGAGAGAAGAGAGGCAGGTCAAGTACAAGGACCTTAGTTTTGGTTGGGTTGGCGGCTGATATAAGCTCAATAGATAAAAAACCTGAATTTGAGTCCCGACTGTGTCCTTGACTGCAGATCTTTGGATCAGGGGGATAAGCCAACAGGGGTTCTTAACTTTTGGGTAGATTTCAGATTTCAGAAGGTCTGTGAATTTGGATAGGAAATAATTACATGTTTATTTCAATAGAATTGATTTCCTTCAGAATTCTACTATTTTACTTTACATATTTAAAACCATCCTTCTACAAAGGAGCTCATAAGCTTCACCATAGGTCCAAAGGGAAGTCTCTCCTGGACTAGATTTTTGAGATCTCTTCCAGTTCTAAATCTGATGATTCTTATCACTCTTCCTAGACTGATCAGTGGGAAACCGGCCATTCTCTAGGAGAAAGGGAAAAACCCTATGTCTTGTCCCAGTCTTTCCCTCTCCTCCAATAGGAGAAAAAAGAAGAGAGAGTAGCTGATCAGGGAAGCTCCCTGTACTGTGACAAAAAAACACCCTTCCCAAACAGACAGGAGGACTACAGGTGACTTCCAAGTCATTCTTGTCCAGGCCAGTGGATCTGGACTGAGGAAAACCTGAGCACTTTGCAAAAACACTTTGCAAACCTTAAACTGCTATATGGATGCTATTATATTATTATTATTAACTTTGTTTTTGAAGAGGGAATCAGAAAACTGCCTTATCAGTTTACCTATATAGGGAAAGCTGAAAGATCAAAGGGGAGGAGGAGTAGGGAGAGTCTTAATTCCCAGGACATTTCCTACTTTAATCTCCTCTGGTTGATCACAGGCTGATAGGGCCATCCCCAAAGCCTGGAAGATAGTCCCTCCTCATCTTTGCCTTTCAGGATCCTGGTTTTCTATTAAGACTCAGCTTCTGAAGCTTCCCCTGATTTCCTGAATAGTTAATGCTTCCTCAAGTATCCCAAAGGCTCTTTGCTCTTTTTTTGTTTTCTCTTCCAATTTTTTTTTTCTGTTGAGGCAATTGGAATTAAGTGACTGGCCCAGGGTCACACAGCTAGGAAGTGTTAAGTATCTGAGATCAGATTTGAACTCAGGTCCTCCTGACTTCAGGGCTGGTGCTCTATCCACTGCACCATCTAGCTGCCCCTTTCTCTTCCAATCTTGCATTATTTTTATTGGTCTGCATGTGGTATATCCCTCTCTTCAAGCACCTATAAAACAAACTACCAGTAGGCTGAAGCAGTTTCTTATCCTTGATACCCAGCACTTAATATTTTTTTAATTGAAACATCTTTTTTTTTTTTATTTTACACATGGGGAAATTGAGGCCATGAGTTGCTCAAGGGCAGCTGGCAGAATTTAAAGCTAGAATCTCATGTTCTTTCCTGCATTCCTCAGAGAAGGTGAACTATGTCCTCAGTCCTGGAAACTGAACAAAATTTCCAGGGGCCCAGACCACTTACTTTTCTTATGGTTGAATACAAAATATACAGTCTGCTTCTCTAAGGACGTCTGGAGAATTTCTTGCCCAGAAAGGGGATCACTGTCCCTTTGTGGGAAAATGCAAAGGATTAATGACAATGGAGGCACAAGAGAACCTAAATGTCATGGACCCTTTGTATCTCAATCCACCTCTGACTTCTTCATACCCTTGGGGAGTACATAAGCAAGCCCTGTGGTCCTAGGAAAAGGACTTGGTCCACATTCTTCTCAACCCCCCACTCAGCTGCTTCTGGTTCTCACAAGAGGTCCAATTAGAGTCTGAATAACCACCCCCAGCTCCCGTGGGGCACCGGAAGCCCATTAGTGAGCTGTCAGCCTCCCATTCATATGCTAATGAGGCTATTAAGCTAATCAGCAAGAATGGTGTCCAACAGCCTGAGCATCTCTTACAGAGACTTGTAGTGTCCAGGAGGGGCCCATGGCTCTCTTGAAATGAAGCCACGGTAGCCCAGGTGTGAGCCAGGAAGGTTCCTAAGTGGCTGCACAAGCAAGATCATTCATATACAACCCCACCTTTGTGCGATGCTGTGTCTTCCTGGCTCAGATCATCCACACGATGTTCATCACTATATACATTTATATCTGATTTTATCCACAGACTGGAATATACCCTTGATATCCCCATACATATAGCCCCTTAGCCCATGTGAATGATGGAGTAATTTAGGCTGTTTCTATTAGTGGTTCTTCAAATATCCGCCATTTATTCCTCCATTCATCCATTAACCACACATTTATTAAGCAGCCCTTATTACATATAGAACACTGAATTTAGTGTTGGGAAAGATACAAGGTTTATGAAAGACAAAAATCCTGTCCTTGTGGACTTTACAGTTTTGTAAATCTCTCTATTCTGTTCTCCCTTATAGACCTCCCTACACCAGGTTACTGGGTCAAGATTCAATTTTTGCCTCATCCCTAGCACATAAACACGATTGCCTGCCCATACTTACGGGTCCCTCTCTGGAGAGGAATCTTTAATGTGGGGATACCTCGTATTTTCAGATCTCAACTCCAGTTACCCCAAAGGTTATTGGGTTCACAAAGGATCAGAGCATTAGACTAGATTAGATTAGATTAGAGCTGGACTTAGTCTGGCCCCTTTATTTTACAAAGAGGAGGAAACTGAAATTTAGAAAGGTTTGCAATTGGGATTCTCTACTTCAAAAACAAAGTTAATAATAACTGCTAGTATCTACAAAGCACTTTAAACAAAGTTAATAAAACAGCTAGCATCTACAAAGCACTTTAAAGTTTGCAAAATATTCTACAAATATCTATTTTGATCCTCACAATAGTCCTTGGGGGTAGTTGCTATTATAATTTCCATATTCCAGCAGAGGAAACTGAGGCAGATAGATTTATGGGACTCAGAGTCACATAGCTAGTGAGTGTCTGTAGTGGGTACTTAACAATTATTTGATGATTGATTGGTTACTCTAGGCTCATAACTAGTAAGTAGTAGATATTACAGATAAGCTTTCTAACTCCTCTGGGACTGTGGAGGAGTGTGAAATAATCACCTAAGAGAGTTGGGACAATGAATACTTGCAGATTCCTTGGTTTTTGTCCAAAATTTAGGCCAATTCCCCTCAGATTCAAAGAAGTCCCCCTACTTCTTTTTTCTCTCTCTGTCCCCCTCCCCTTTTGAGTCCCCAGGGAGACATTTGGGTCAAAACAACAAGATGAGGAAGAGGACACCTTGGTTGGTTGCCTCCCAGGATGGAGAGATCCAATTTCTATTCTGGCTCCTGGCCCCCAGGGCAGGTGCAGAAGACAGACTGGCTTGGGGATGGGAAAAGGAGGTGGGAAGACTGCTTAGGGACCTTCCTGGAGACCATGAGCACACTCAGAGATATAGAGGGACAGAGGCTATGTCACTAGTAGAGAATTTATTGCAATTTGGGGGGCCATATTTGTCCCAGGCAGTGCAGGGGGGCAGAGAAAACTGGGGGAGGAGACCCTGGCCCTGTTGAGGAAGAAGACAGGGAAGGGGCGAAGGGGGAAGTCTCAATTTCCTCAGCATCCTAAGGCAGGATCTTGGCAGTGTCTAAGCTCTCAGCCTCCAGTCCTCCCAGAACATGTAGCTTTCTGAGTCCCTGTATTGGCATTCAACTGTGCCCCTAAAAAATGGGAGTATATCTCTCACTCTCTTCATATGGTATCCCACAGATCGTTCCCCTGCAACACCATAATTGAGACTGCTCAGATTTCTGATAGCTCTTTGAGGTTTACTAAGCACATTTCCCCTACAGGAACTCAATCAATCAATCAGCAAATATTTATTAAGTGCCAGCTATGTGCGAGGCACTGTGCTAAGCTCAATGAGCTCCTTGGTATAAATATGATTATCTCCATTTTACAGATAAGAAAATTGAGAGGTCAAGGTCACACAGTTAGTGTTGGAGCCTGGATTCAATATTTCAAGCCCAACTTTTCTGTATAGCACCCTTGTACAGCTAAGAAGAATTCATGGCTTCCTCTACTAATGATGAAGAGAAAATAGACTTGGGGGGGGGAACCCATCAAATCCCACCTCTACCTAGGTACTTTAGGCAGGTTCCTCAATTTCATCTGAGTGCCTTTTTCAACTCCCAAATGGGGTAGCCCCAGATCTGTGCTCCTGATCTAGGATTTCTTCCCTCTGCCCAATAATTATGTGCCTTTCAGAACCACTGGCAAACCTCTGCCACAAACCTCAGCTCTGTTATCTCCCAGCCACATCTAGGGCCTTGGAGGTGTCCAAGCAGGAGGTGAAGGATCATTTGCTTGAGGGCCAAAAAGGGGTTTGAAGCACTGGCCAGGTGGGGCTGGGCTTTGAGGAATGCTCAGGTCTCTTGAATCTCTGAGGCTCAATAATTTGTGATTCCTCTGACATAGAGGTGGGACAGAGAAAGGAAAAAAGGGGGTGTTATTTAGCCTGCTCTGGGGGTCCCTTGTGTCATCTCAAAGAACAATCCATTGCCTCCCCATGCTGACCCTTTGGTATGGTTTCCTTTAACCAAGGTCAGAGATCTGGGCACTGAATCTCAGGGTCAAGGTCAAGGAGTATTTGCTTCTCCTCTGTCACGGAAGCCATCAGTTCCCAAGTCGTTTCCCTCTACCCAATTCTCCTATGGGAGAGAATAGCTGGCTTGGGTCAGAGCCCTTGGCCAGCAAGGCTCCTTTGAGGGGACTGGGATGGGACACCAGTGGATTCCCCTCTCCTAATCCCAGGGCTGGGAGGATGCCCAGAGGGACAGATGGAGAGGGCAAGGGGCAGGAGGAAGGACAGAAGGTCTAAACCAATAACAAATAGGACTAATTGATAAGGAGCTTATGGGCCCAACAGGCCAGGTGGGGTGAGATGACCCACTCCTGGCAGTGGTAGGAATCAGAGAAGCGTAATTTTATCCCGACATGAAAGGGAACAGATCTGGAAGGCCAGCTGAGGGAGGCCTGGGCAGTGATCGGGTTACACTGTAAGTTTTCCACCAGAAGCTTTTGCTGAACCTCTAAGGAGAGCTGGGCTGGGCAGCTCGGTGAGCGCAGATCCAGGGAAAGGCATCCCCAGAAGAAGCTAAGGGAAGTTGCAAGGGAAAGGGGTCTGGAAGGTAGGGAGAAGAGGCAGGGTTGGTGGGGGCTCAGGCTTCTTGGGACGGTGGGCAGAGTAGGCAAGGGCCATTGTCTTCAGCCCAGAGCCCCCCTTCCCCTGCTGAGGCTGACTGTTGCTTACTGATGGCTCTGGTCTCATTGAGATCTGGGAGAGCTCTGTAATCCTAGCTGTGGCTAATTAAACCAGGTGGCAGCTCCTAAGTGTACACATTGTCTGATCTACCCCATCACTCCTCTCTCTCCCTGGTCATGTAATAGGTGACCTGCACAGTATCTCGGAGGAAGGGACTGGTCAGTGGAGGAGCTGGTGGCCCCGGGGACCCCTGACCCATGGGAGCTAAAGGAGCGGCTCCCAGGGAGTGTGGCCCCTGACCCCCATCAGTAGAGGTACTCCACTGCAGCTAGCTACACGGAATTTGCTGGAGAACAGGAGAGTCTGGAGCAGGGGGACAAAGCGGTGGGGCAGGAGAAGCCATCGTTGCGCGGGGTCCCCCGGGGCCCCAAAGATGCCAACCAATGGGATCCACCAGGTGCTGAAGATCCAGTTTGGCTTGATCAATGAGGAGGACCGCTACCTGACGGCTGAAAGCTTCGGTTTCAAGGTAAATGCCTCCGCCTCCAGCCTTAAGAAGAAGCAGATTTGGGTCCTGGAGCAGGATGAGGGCAGCAGCTCAGCGGTCTTCTTCCGAAGTCACCTAGGACGCTACCTGGAGGCCGATCAGGATGGGAAAGTGTCCTGTGAGGCAGAGAAGCCGGGCCGGGATGCCCGCTTCCTCATCGTCACGCACTCGGACGGGCGTTGGGCCCTGCAGTCGGAACCCTACCGGCGATTTTTTGGAGGCTCTGAGGACCGCCTCTCCTGCTTTTCGCCAACCATCACACCTGCCGAACTCTGGACCGTCCACCTCGCCATCCATCCGCAGGCCAACCTGCTGAGCATCAGCCGCCGGCGCTATGCCCACCTGTGCCCACAGGAGGATGAGATTGCAACTGACAGCAACATTCCTTGGGGTGTGGACGCCCTCATCACACTCATATTCCTAAATAAACAGTACTGTCTGAAGACCTGTGACAGTCGCTACCTGCGCAATGATGGCAAGTTGGTGTGGGAGCCAGAGCCCCGGGCTCGCTATACCCTGGAATTCAAAGCGGGCAAGCTGGCTTTCAAGGATTGTGATGGCAGGTACCTGGCCCCCATGGGGCCCACTGGGACCCTTAAGGCCGGGCGCAGCTCTAAGCCCAGCAAGGATGAACTCTTTGACCTGGAGGAGAGTCACCCCCAAGTAGTGTTTATGGGTTCCAATGGGCGTTACGTTTCCATCCGTCAAGGTAAATCTACTACTTCCCTTCCTCCTCTTCTTCCAGGCTCTCTCCTACAACCAGAGCCTTCCGGGGTTCGATGGTGGGAATAAAGTCAGCAGGTAGCTACTCTGTGTCCAGCCCAGAATTGGGGAGGGGATTGTGACCAAGCTGAAAACCACTCTGAGGGGGAAACGGGGCATAAGAACTTAATAGGCTTGGTGAAGTGGAGAAAGAAGTTCCAGACTAGGGAAAGAAGGGTGCAGAGATCAAGGTTACTGAGTAACCTTAGAATAAATACAAAAAGAACGTGAGATGATTCAGACCAGTTCCAGTTGTTCAGTGATGAAGAGAGCCATCTATCCCCACAGAGAGGACCGTAGGATCTGAGTGTGGTTCACAACATAGCATTCTCACTCTTTTTGTTGTTGCTTGCTTGTATTTTGTTTTGCTTCTTTTTTTTAAACTGGTTTGATCTGATTTTTCTTGTATAGCATGATAATAGTATAAATATGTATGCATATGTTAGATTTAACATACATTTCTACCATGTTTAACATATATTGGGCTATTTATCATCTAAGGGAGGGCATGGGAGAAAATTGAAACACAGGGTTTTGCAAGGGCTAATGTTGAATTGTCCATACATGTTTTGAAAAATAAAAAGCTTGCAGCAACTAGGTGGTGCAGTGGATAGAGTACCAGCCCTGAAGTCAGGAGGAGTTCAAATGTGGTCTCAGACACTTAACATTCCCTAGCTATGTGACCCTGGGCAAGTCACTTAACCCCAATTGCCTCAGCAATAATAATAATAATAATGATAATAATAAATAATAGAAAGCTTTAATTAAAAAAAGAACTAGTTTCAGGAATTTCAGTCAGTTCAACAGATATTTGTTGAATTCATTCATGTATGTGTGCATAGATACATGCATTCAATAAACATTTTTAAAGCATCTAATGACATATGCACCTAATATTGTTCTAGGAACTAGGGGTACAAATATAGAACTTGACATAGCTTTGGCCCTCAAAGAGTTTATATTCAATGATAACAGGAGTAGAGAAGAACAGAGTTAATTAGAAGGCAAAATAGGGAGTGATGGGGTTAAAGGAAAGATCCAGATAAAGT
>JAJPUD010032380.1:0-11952 GCA_023553655.1 Myrmecobius fasciatus
TTTTTCCAATTCACTATTTTTATTTTCCAGTGAATTGGTGACTTTTTCCAATTCACCAATTTTGTTTTTCAGTGAATTTTTGTCTTTTTCCAATTCACTATTTTTATTTTCCAGTGAGTTGATGACTTTTTCCAAATGACCAGTCTTATTTTCCAGTTTTTCACATCTCTTTTGCAGGGCAACATTTCCTTCTTGCACTGCTCTCAATTTATTTCCCCATTCTTCTTCTAACTCTCTTTTGAGATTCTTTATGCAATCTTCCATAAAAGCCTTCTGAACGGAGGACCAGCTCATGTCTGCCTTTGTGACTTCCTCTGGGAGTATTTTCGGAACCTCAGGATCTGTGATCTGCCCTACTTTCTCTCCGTAAAAGCTGTCTATGGTGAGAGCTCTCTTCTGCTTCTTGCTCATGATTTTGAGCTGAGGTATCAGTCACCAGCAGGGAATTCTGCTGCTGTTTCAATTTGCCCCAGGGCAGTTTTCCAAGTTGACTTCCGGTTTAAGTCTGGGCAGCTAGATCTGCACTAGGACCACACTTTTTCAGCTGCTCTCAATCCACCCTTTACCAAAGGCAGATCTGCCACAGCACCTGCCCACAAGCAGAGCAAAGTGGTCCAAGTGTCTCCCAGGGACTTCTTGGCAGCCTAAAATCTTCTGCTCCATATCAGCCCCAGACTTGCACCCTGGCTGCACGCTGGCATCTGAGAGCTGGCACCTAAGCACTGGGAACTGCTCGATCCCCTGCCCGTCTAAAACTGACCTTCTCCGGAGTTTTTTCTTTTTCTTTTTCTTTTTTTTAAGTGTCTGAGACCAGATTTGAACCCAGGTCCTCCTGACTTCAGGGCTGGTGCTCTATCCACTGTGCCACCTAGCTGCCCCTATCCGGAGTTTTTTCAAAGAAGATTTTTGAAAAAAGTGCATTGTATTCCAAGTGTTTGTTGGAGCCCTCACTCCAGAACGAGTTCGGAGGCTCAATTTGTCTGGGTCTGAGGGAAGGTCTCAGGAGCTCACAGAGAATGCTGTCTGCAGTTCACCATCTTGGCTCCACCTCCCCCTTGAACTAACTTCCAAAATTATTAAAGCTTGGGGGGGCAGAGACAAGATGGTGGAGTGCAGACACTACTCTCTGTGACTCCTCTGATCTCTCAAACCAACAGCAGATTAAGCCTCTGAACTGGTTCTGGAGTGAAAGCTGCCCCAAATATTTGTAGTACATTTCCAACAAAAGTTACTTTAAAAGAGCTCCAGAGCAGGTCTGTTTCAGATTGGCAGGGAGCTGGGCAGTTTGCGTAGCTCAGGCAGCAGCAAGCAGCCAGGGCAGGAGACCGGGGCTGGTACAGAGTATGGCAGATTCTAAACACCTGGGAAGTCCCTGGGAGATGCATGGGCCACTTTGCTCTGGTTGCATGCAGGTACTTTGGCAGATCTGCCTTTTGTAAAAGGTAGATTGAAAACCACTGAGAATGTGGAACCTAGCCTGGCCAGCCCAGAACCAGAAATCAACCAGCTGAACTGCCCCAGGGCAAATTGAAACACCTCTGCTTTAAACAGACCTCAAGCTCTAAAAATGAGTAAGAAACAGAAAAGAACTCTCACCATAGACAACTTTTATAGAGAGAAAGAAGGGAGATGGCAGATCCTGAGGTTCCTAAAGGTAAAGCAACTCCAAAGGAAGCCACAAAGGGAGACATGAACTGGTCCCCATTTCACAAAGCTTTCCTGAAAGATTGAATAAAGAATCTCTAAAGAGAGAAGAAAAAATGGGGAAATATATTGAGATCCTTGCAAGAAGGATATAATGCCCTACAAAAGAGATATGAAAAAGACAGCAATTCACTGAAAAACAAAACCGGCAAAATGGAAAAAAGACAACCATTCACTGAAAAACAAAACTGATGAAATGGAAAAAGATTGCAAGGAACAAAAAAGTTCAATTGGCCAGTTACAAAAGGAGCTAAAAATGGTAACTGAAAATAATACTTTAAAATTAGAATTGAACAAATGGAAGTGAATGACAATAAGGCTTCAAGAATCAGTCAAACAAAAACAACAAAAAAAGAGAAAAATAGAAGAAAATATGAAATATCTCCTAGGAAAAACAACTGACTTGGAAAATAGATCTAGGAGAGACAATCTAAGGATTATTGGATTTCCTGAAAGTCATGATGAAAAAAAGAACATACCCACTATGTTCCAGGAAATCATGAAAGAAATATGCCCTGATGTTTTAGAATCAGAAGCCAAAATTGCCATTGAAAGAATTCACCAATCACCTCCTGAAAGAGATCCCAAAATTAAAATGCCAAGGGATATCATGGCTAAATTCCAGGAGTATTGAAGCAAGGAAAATATGTCACAAGCAGCTAGAAAGAAATGATTAAAATACCAAGGAACTGTAATTAAAATCACACAAGATCTGTCAGCTTCCACAATTAAAGGATCAAAGAGCCTGGAAATAGATATTCCTAAAGGCAAAGGAACTTGGATTACAACCCAGATTAAGTTATCGAGCTAGAATGATTTATTGCAGAGAAGAAGATGGACATTCAATGAGATAGGTGAATTTCATCTATTTTTAATGAAAAGACCAGATCTGAAGAAAAACTTTGACCTCCAAACACAGAACTCTAGAGAAGCATAAAAAGGTAAAAAAGTAAGAACTCTTGAGAACTATATTTCCACTATGGGTATACTTAAAGGTTGAGGGTATAATATGATTTTACTTTGATAAAATGAAAAAAAAAAACTAGAGGTGGTAGGGCTATTATACTAGAAAAAGAGGGGAAAGGAAGTAAAATAAAGTAAAAAAAGGAGGTAAAATAAGGTAAAATATCATGAAGAGGCAAAGAAAATCTAATATAATTGAAGGAAAGAAGTGAGTGTGATGAGTATTGTGTGAGTCTTACTGTCATCAGATTGGGCTCTAAAAAATATATCAGACACATTTGGTTTCACAGAAAAAAACTTGTCCCTTCTTATAGGGAAGTAGGAGGGAAAGGAGGGAAAAAAGGGATAGACTAATAGAAGGGAAAATAGAAGAATTAGGGGAAAGGTGTAAAAAAGGGCAAAGGACTCTAAAGGGGGAAGACTGTTTGAGGGAGATGGCAATCAAAAACAAAATACTGCGGAGAGGGGAAGGGAGAAAGGGAAAAGGAAACAGAAAACATTACTTTGGGTAAATAAGATGGCAGGAAATACAGATTTAGTGATTTTAACTGTGAATGTGATTGGGATGAGCTCTCCCATAAAACAGAAGCACACAGAAGACTGGATTAAAAGCCATGATCCTACAATATGTTGTTTACAAGAAGCACACCTAGAACATAGAGATACATACAGATTGAAGGTAAAGGGCTGGGGTAGAATCTTTATGCTTCAGATGAACCAAAAAAAAAAAAAAAGCAGGGGTAGCAATCCTAATCTCAGATTAAGTAAAAGCAAAGATACATCTAATTAAAAGAGATAAGGCAGGAAACTGTATTTTACTAAAGGGTACCACAGATATTGAAGCCATATCAGTACTAAACATATATGCACCAACTAGTATAGCATCCAAATTCCTAGAGGTGAAATTAAGAGAGATGCAAGAAAAATACATAGCAAAACTATACTAGTGGGGAATCTCAATTTTGCTCTCTCAAAATTAGATAAATTAAACCACAAAATAAATAAGAAAACAGTTAAAGAGGTAAACAAAATGTTAGAAAAGTTATGTATGATAGAGGATTGGAGAAAATTGAATGGAGACAGAAGGGAGTTTTTTATGGAACTTATACAAAAACTGACCATATGTTAGGGCATAAAAACCTCAAAATCAAATGCAGAAAGGCAGAAATAGTAAATGTATCCCTTTCAGATCATGATGCAATAAAAATCACATGTAATATAAGGCCAGGAGAAAATATACCAAAAGTTAATTGGAAATTAAATAATCTCATCCTAATGAACGAATGGGTGAAAGAGCAAATCATAGACACAATCAAAAATTTCATCCAAGAGAATGAAAATAATGAGACAACATACCAAAATTTGTGGGATATGTCCAAAGCCATTATAAGGGAAATTTTTATCTCTCTAGATGCTTACTTGCAAAAAATAGAGAAAGAGAAGATCAATGAATTGGGCTTACTATTAAAAAAGCTAGAAAAACAGCAAATTAAAAACCCTCAATTAAATACCAAATTGGAAATTCTGAAAATAAAATAGGAGATTAATAAAATTGAAAATAAGAAAACTATTGAATTAATAATTAAAATAGTCGGTTTTATAAAAAAAAACAACAAAATAGATAAGCCTTTAGTTAATTTGATTAGAAAAAGGAAAGAGGAAAATGACATCATTAGTCTCAAAAATGATAAGAGAGAACTTTGCACCAATGAAGAGGAAATTAGAACAATAATTAGAAGTTACTTTGCCCAACTTTATGCCAATAAATTTGATAATCTAAATGAAATGGAGGAATATCTACAAAAATAGAGATTGCCCAGGTTAACAGGAGAGGAAATAAATTATTTAAATAGGCCCATTTTAGAAAAAGAAATAGAACAAGCTATTAATCAACTCCCTAAGAAAAAATCTCCAGGGCCAGATGGTTTTACATGTGAATTCTACCAAACATTCAAAGAACAATTAATTCCAATATTATGTAAACTATTGGAAAAATAGGGAAAGAAGGTATACTACCAAATTCCTTCTATGATACCAATATGGTGCTGATAGCTAAACCAAGTAGGGTAAAAACAGAGAAAGAAAACTATCGACCAATTTCCCTAATGAATATTGATGCAAAAATCTTAAATGGGATATTAGCAATGAGATTACAGAAAGTTATCCCCAGGATAATACACCATGACCAAGTAGGATTTATACCAGGAATGCAGGGCTGGTTCAATATTAGGAAAACTATTAGCATAATCAATTATATTAATAACCAAATTAATAAAAACCATATGATTATCTCAATAGATGCAGAAAAAGAATTTCATAAAATCCAATACCCATTCCTATTAAAAACACTGGAGAGTATAGGTATAAAAGGGCTTTTACTTAAAATGATCAATAGCATCAGCAAGCATCATATGTAGTGGGGACAAACTCAACCATTCCCAATAAGATCAGGAGTGAAACAAGGCTGCCCACTGTCATCATTACTATTTAATATTGTATTAGAAATGTTAGCTTTGGAAGTAAGAAAAGAAAAAGAAATTAAAGGAATTAGAGTAGGTAATGAGGAAACCCAATTATCACTCTTTGCAGATGATATGATGGTATACTTAGAGAACCCTAGAGACTCAACTAAAAATCTACTAGAAACAATTCAAAACTTTAGCAATGTTGCAGGATACAAAATAAATCCTCATAAATCATCAGCATTTTTAAATATTACCAACAAAGTTCAGCAGCAAGAGACACAAAAAGAAATTCCATTCAAAATAATGGTTGATAGTTTAAAATATTTGGGAATCTATCTGCCAAGGAAAAGTCAGGAATTATATGAATTACACTTTCCACACAAATAAAGTCAGACCTAATCAATTGGAAAAACATCAAGTGCTCATGGGTAGGCCAAGCGAATATTACAAAAATGACATTACTACCCAAACTAATTTACTTATTCAATGCCATAACAATCAAACTCCCAAGAAATTATTTTACAGATCGAGAAAAAAATAGTAGCAAAGTTCATTTGGAAGAACAAAAGGTCAAAAAATTCAAGAGAATTAATGAAAAAAAAAGCTGACAAAGGTAGCCTTGCTGTACCAGATTTAAAACTATATTACAAAGCAGCAGTCATGAAAACCATTTGTTACTGGCTAAGAAATAGAGCAGTCTATCAGTGGCATAGGATAGGATCACAGGGCAAACTAGGCAATAACTTTAGCAATCTAGTGTTTGATAAACCCAAAGACCCCAGCTTTTGCGATAAGTGCTCACTATTCGACAAAACCTGTTGAGAAAATTGGAAACTAGTATGGAAGAAATTAGGGCTTGATCCACACCTAACACCACATACCAAAATAAGATCTAAACAGGTTCATGATTTAGATATAAAGAGTTATATTATAAGCAAATTAAAGGAACATAGGATAGTTTACCTCTCAGACCTGTGGAGATGGAATAAATTTATGTCCAAGGAAGAATTGGAACTCTTAATTGAACAAAAGAGAGAAGATTTTGAATATATTAAGTTAAAAAGTTTTGTACAAACAAAACTAATGCAGACAAGATTAGGAGGGAAGCAATAAACTGGGAAATCATCTTTACATTTAAGGGTTCTGATAAAGGCCTCGTTTCTAAAATATATAGAGAATTGTCTCATATTTATAAGAATTCAAACCACTCTCCAATCGATAAATGGTCAAAGGATATGAACAGACAATTTTCAGATGATGAAATTAAACTATTTCTAGTCATATGAAAAGTTGCACCAAATCACTACTGATCAGAGAAATGAAAATTAATACAACTCTGAGGTACCACTACACACCTGTCAAATTGGCTAAGATGACAGGAAAAGATAATGATGAATGTTGGTGGGGATGTGGGAAAACTGGGACACTGATACATTGTTGGTGGAGCTGTGAACAGATCCATCCATTCTAGAGAGTAATTTGGAACTATGCTCAAAAAGTTATCAAACTGTGCATACCATTTGACCCAGCAGCATTTCTATTGGACTTATATTCCAAAGAAATCATAAAGGAAGGAAAGGGCCCCACATGGGCAAGAATGCTTGTGGCCGCCTTTTTGTAGTGGCTAGAAACTGGAAGCTGAATAGATGTCCAACAATTGGAGAATGGATGAATAAATTATAGTATATGAATGTTCTGGAATATCATTGTTCTATAAGAAATGAACAGCAGGATGATTTCAGAAAGGCCTGGAGAGACTTGCATGAACTGATCACAAGTGAAATCAGCAGAACCAGATCATTGTACAGGACAACAATAAGTATATAATGTTCAATTCTGAAGGACACGGTTCTCTTCATTAATGAGATGTTTCAAACCAGTTCAATTGTTCAATAATGAAGAAAGCCAAATACACCCAACAACAGAAGGATATTAATGTGGACCACTACATAACATTTTCATGCTTTCTATTGATGTTTGTTTGCATTATGTTTCCCTCCTCAGATATTTTTTTCTTGTAGGTATTTTCTTGCACAGCAAGATAACTTTAAAAATATGTATATACATATTCGATTTGTCAAGTATTTCAACATAATTAACATGTAGTAGACTTCCTGCCATCTGGGGGAGGGATGGGAGCTAAGGGGGAAAAATTTGTAACGAAAAGCTTTGCAAGGGTCAATGTTGAAAAATTACCCATACATATGTTTTGCAAAAAAAAAAACTTTAATAAAAAATAAAATTAAAAAACATTAAATAAAATTATTAAAGCTTAAGTATTGAGATAGAATAATGTTACCCAATGTTCAATGGCTTCTTTGTAGCTTTGGAGAACAAGTATAGACATGTTCATAACAAAAATTTGGGAAATATACTAAACACTTGAAATATAAAGAAGCAAAAAAAGGTAATTGTGGAGAAAACAAAAAAAAAAGTTTTTAAATATATACCAATAAGCTAGATCCAGAAAAAAAAATAGGAACTAATTTAAAAGATAGAAGTCCCTAACATTAAGACAAGTTGATAAAAACTTCCCTAGAATATAGTGTTTTAATGTATATAAAATAAACCAAGCAATTCAGGAGGAAGAGTTAAGAAGAGAGAAAATTCCAGGCATTGGGGACAAGGGAAAAACTACTTGGACACAGGAGAGGAAATGAATTGTTCAGGGAGCAGCCAACCAGCCAATGTCATTTTTTTCCAAAAGACTGTGGAGAGGAATAAAATGTAAGAAGATGGGAAATATAGGAGGTGGAGGCAATGAAGGACTTTGAATGACAAAGTGAGACTGAAGCCAAAAAGGAGAAAAATGGAATTTATTGAATGGGGGTGACTTGTGTATGACATATTCAGTTCTAAATTTTGGGAAAATCAAATGAGGGCCTAAATTATGATGGAATTAGGATGGAGAGAGTCTTGAAATGGGGAAACTCACCAGCAAGCTGCTGCAATTAATAGTTCAGGTGATAGGTGTTCAGGGAAGAAATGATGAGCCCACAGAGGTTTGGAACTTAATGACCTTAGTTAATGCATGATGGCCACTGCTTAGGGAAAAAAAGCCAGATTGGCTTCCATATTTCCCTTGATGCTTTGTTTATGTCTCATTGCTTACCATGAAGCACCCCACACCCACTTTCAGAAAATTTGAAAATAAACTGCTTATAGTCACTTACCAATGAGAGACTTATGGAGGTAGATTTTCTGTTCTGAAGATCTGTGTCTGGAAAATAATTGTGATTTATTTTCTTTTAGGCCTGCCAGTTGTATCCTCCATTAGCCTTCAAGCCTAGAAATTTTAATATCCTTTAATTTCTGTTAGAAGATTTCTTTAGAATTCATTTTACCTTCCAAGCATCCTTGAGGGATTGAATTTTTGAGATCAAAAGAGATTTTCCCCCTTTATTAAAATGGGACACATACAGAATAATAGTCGTTGTTTTTCTTTTGCTGAGACTAATAAATTATAGTATATAAATGTTATGGAATATTATTGCTCTGTAAGAAATGACCAGCAGGACGATTTCAGAGAGGCCTGGAGAGACTTGCATGAACTGATGCTGAGTGAAACGAGCAGAACCAGGAGATCATTATACACCGCAACAACAATATTATATAATGATTAATTCTGATGGGCATGGCTCTCTGCAACAAAGAATCATCTAAAACCAGTTTCAATTGTTCACTGAAGAAGACCATATACACCTAGAGAGAGGGATATGAAATATGGACCACAACTTAATATTTTCATGCTCTCTATTGAGGTTTGCTTGCATTGTGTTTCCTTTTTCTGATTTCCTTTTTTTTTTCTTGTAGATAGGATTTTTCTTGCACAACTTGTCAAGTATTTCAACATTATTAACATGTAGTGAACTTCCTGCCATCTAGGGGAGGGGAAGGGACTGGGGGTAAAATTTGTAATGGAAAGCTTTGTAAAGATCAATGCTGGGGAACTACCCATACATATGTTATACAAATAAAAAGCTTTAATAAAAAAAAAACAATTACTGTATGAAAAAAGATTTTTTTCCAGATTTAAGAGCATCTTATTTTTGTGTGGTTGAGGAAAGAACTTTTGGTTTTAAATAGGTTTTTGAAAATGACAATATAGTTAAAAAAGCAAGCAAAGGAAGTGTAGATGGACATAGCCTTAAATTCAGATCTGACAGGAAGGATGTGTGCAAAATGCTTAAACAAACCATAGTTTCCTCACATGGTCATTATTGTGCTTGTCTACTATAAACCATTGTAACAAATTAGGGAAGAAACTTGAAGGAACAATGGTTAATTCTCTTAGAGAAGGAGAGACAGAAAGAGACAGAGAGAGAGACAGACAGACACAGAGACAGAAAATGAGAGACAGAGAGAGAAATAGGTAATTATATAAGGAAAAATTACTACTCAATACATGAGTATAAGAATGGAGGTGTTGAAGCAATAATTAGTTTCAAAGAGCAGAAGAGACTATAATTTTTAAAAGTTATATATGAAATAACATTATAGGCAAAAGTCAAATTTTCTTTCTTCTTTTAAGAAATGTTCAGGGGAAACAATCCAACTGGTAGCATAGGGTCATCATTCCAGGTTAATGATTCATAGACCAATTCAAAGTGCCCAGGAACATCAGACCAAATTGAGTCACAAGCCATGAGGAAATCATTCACCCTAAGAGCTGACACTTAACACAAAACAGCTTTCTCCAGTCTTGCAAATAAATGCTCAAAATTTACTAGCTAACATTTTAGAACTGGAGTGGATCTCACTCAACACTCTTAAAAAATATACGGAAGAAAAGCAAATAAAATCAGTATTAAAAAAAAGTTTATGGATCTGACTACACTCAGGCATGACAGCACTTACTAAAGCAAAGCATGATGGTCCTTATTATTTACACAATATGTTTATGGTATTTACTATAAAATACATCCTTAGATTATGCTTTATTGTGTTAAGTAGGGAGGTAGTGGATAAAATGTTCAACTTGAGAGTAAGACCAGAGGCTTCTGCCTCAGAGGCTTATTTAATAAGTTGTTACTCAGGAAAAGTCATTTGATGTCCCTCAGTCTCAGTTTCCTAATATGTAAAACTGGAATTATAGTAAAATAAAAATTGCAGGAAATAACATATATAAAGCATTTGCAAACTTAAAGTGCTATGTGATTATTATTATTCAATAAAATTATATTCATTAATAATTGACCTCTATAAATAAGGCACTATTCTACATACTTTGGAGGGGAAGGCATTGTGTCTTTCCTCCATTTGTTTACAACCTAGTGAAGGAGATGACACAAAATTATAAGTAAATGCTAAACAAGTTATTATACCATATATGAGAAATACAACCAAAGAGTTAAAGTTTTCCTGGGAGGACTTATACACATTTCCCCAGTGTTAATCAGGAAAGGAAAGGAGTTTGAATGTGGATCTAATCATAGTATTTTCACTCTTTTGTGGTAATTGTTTATTTGTTTGCTTCTTGTTGTTGTTTTCTCATGGTTTTTCCCCCTTTTGATTTGATTTTTCTTATGAAACATGACAAATTTACCTGATCTAGGATTTGGTAAATATCACTTGATTTTACAACACAAAAGAGAGTTTCCTTTGTAACAACTCCATGAGATAGAGTAAAAATATTATTTTCTTTATTTTAGAAGTAAAGAATCCAAGTCTTTGAGATATCAAGTAAGTCATCCATTATTCTAAGGTCACTAAACATGAGAGGCAGGTTTCCAATAAGATTGTGGTCTAATTTC
Organism: Myrmecobius fasciatus; assembly: GCA_023553655.1. Taxonomy (NCBI): domain Eukaryota; kingdom Metazoa; phylum Chordata; class Mammalia; order Dasyuromorphia; family Myrmecobiidae; genus Myrmecobius; species Myrmecobius fasciatus. The sequence continues at coordinate 10,886 of JAJPUD010032380.1, forward strand.
TTCACTATGTTTTGGTGATTGCTAAGAACTTGAACTGACAGAAAGAAAGAATTAGGCGCCAGGATACAGAGTGACTATTGCTTAAAAGCAGGAAGGAGTACTATTTTTAAACTTAAATTTCTATCCTGCCTCACTGTAATAAGAAAGAAATATAAAGTACAAAATTCACTATCTTTGGATGTTCAAATTCCCTTGACATATAGTAAAGATAAATGGAGAGGAAATTCAATGCAATGAAGAATTCCATTTATTTTAACTTGATAAACAATTGTTATACTCAACATAAGGCAGATATATTTAAGGACATGCTATACACACATACACACACACAAACACAATGTTGGGTTTTGCAAGATTGTGGGTTAGTTAATGCTAAGGTGTGGTTCCTACATTTGTAGAATTAATACTCCAATAAAACATAATAAACATACACTTAACTCAAAGTCAAATGTTCAGTAGAAAATAACACATTCAAAACCCTCCAAGAGCGGATAAATTCAGTCTATCTTTAACAAATGGATACATAGTTTGAAAATTTTCCATTTTGAAAAGTTTTCTATTAATATGTTAATCATATGAAAACTAGGCTATTTATTATGTATAACAGGTGCCCCAAATGTCATGTTCTACAAAGAAGTAGAAGAGGATGTGTATCACACCATTTCATCTACAAATCTGTTATTCTTCATTATCAGGTTAAAACATACACATTAAACTAATCTCCTCCATGTGGTAATTTGAGGGAATTCCAAGAGGTTTGGAATGGAAAATGCCATCCACATGCAAAGAGAGAACTATGGAATTTGAATGTGGATCTAATCATAGTATTTTCACTCCTTTGTGGTAATTGTTGTTGTTTATTTGCTTGTTGTTTTTTTCCTCATGGTTTTCTCCCTTTTGATTTGATTTTTCTTATGCAACATAACAAATATGGAAAAATGTTTAAGAGAATTGCACACAATTACCCTATATCAGATTCCTTGTTGTCTTGGGAAACAGGAAGGGAAGAGAGGGAAGAACAAAAATTTGGAACACAAAGTTTTACAAAAATAAATGTTTAAAACCAT
>JAJPUD010032381.1:0-11951 GCA_023553655.1 Myrmecobius fasciatus
CAATTATAAATATTCACCATATTAGAAACCAAAACATATTAATAATTAATATTGTTTTGGCTTCAAAGACCTCTACTGAAAAGGTCTCAGGGACTTCTCAGGTTACTTGGAGCATACTTTTGGAATGGATGCTCAGGAAAAATTGGTGGAAAAAATTGGTCATGTTTATCTAAAAGAAAAGATTTGAGAGTGTCAGCATATTGATAACTATTTTCAAAGTCATTGAAATGGCTGTTACAGGAAAGAGGGACTCTGTTTTTATTATTAACCCCAGATGACAGAACTAGAAGCAATGGAGGGAAGCTGCAAAGAGACAGTTTTCAACTCCACATGTGAAAAATATTAGCATGTAAATAAGTAAGTCAATTCAATGAATATGTAAAGCAAATGCAAAGTTAATTTTTTTAAAAGTTTCAAGTTCATGATAGGAAGTTATCAAAAAGTAGAGTGTCCTACCCAAAAGGTAGTGACTTTGATCAATGGAAATCTTTTAGTCTCCACTTAAAGGGCTATCTTCAGGGATATGATAAAGGGATTCCTTCTTGGGAATTCATTAAACTAGATAAGCATTGGAGTCCCTTCTGCCTCCCTGAAGTGACTTGCCTGATGTTACTAAAAGGTTAGAACTGAGATCAAAGCTTAGGTCTTCCAATTTCAAAACCAGTGAGTGATCTCTCCATTCCACAATAGTGCCACCTTATGATGGGAACATTAAAAATGTTATGAGAAAATGGCAAAGCATACTCACATTTATAAAGGTAAATATCATATCTCAGTAATTCTCTCTCTTTGGTACAAAGCCCCAAATAGAGACCTTCTCTAGCTTATATAACTTTGTATTTATTCTCCTTTTAATATGTCATTATCTTTACCAATGGGCTGTAAGCTCTTTGAGGCCAGTTCTACTGCAGTTTTCTTTTTTGAAAACCCTGAATCTAGCAAAATGGTTAGAACATAATAGGCATTCATATGTTTGTTTAGTTGGATTGAATTTTTTTCTCTGTTCATAATTTCTAACCATTTCTGAGTTTAGAGTTCTACTAAGATAATATAACATACTTTTGTATATCACAGTCATTCAGTGTAATTTAATGAGCTTAAAACAGGAATACACTTTTTAAAAATAGATATTCTTTCTCACAGTTCTCATGAAGTAAAGGTGCAAACCAAGAGCTTTGAACTTCACATTCAGAAAACCTAAAGTTTAAATCCTGCTTTACACTGTTACTCTTTGATGCTGGGCATAAGTGTTCTGATTTCCTAAGCAGGAAACTACATAGTTTCCTTTTCTAAAAAATGAGTATAATAGTAGCACCTACCTTAGAGGGTTATTATGAAAATCAAATAAATCAATATATTAAAAATTCCATTTCAATACTAAGGCATCATGTAAAGATATTATTTATCCATCCAGAAATAAAACAGATTCCACTCATGATCAATATTAACTTTCTGTATTGTTATTTAATTGGTTTCAGTGAGGTCCCATTCTTTATGACCCCATTTAGGGTTTTCTTGGCAAAGATACTAAAGTGGTTTACCATTTTCTTCTCCAACTCATTTTACAAATGAAAAAATTGAGGGGAATAGTTTTAAGTGACTTGCCCAGGGTCATACTGCTATTAAGTGTCTGAGGCCAGATTTGAACTCTGGAAGATAAGTTTTCCTGACTCAAGGGACAGTACTATTTACACTGCTCCACTTAGTTGCCCACTCTATAAATAATCATTAAGAATGATCCATGCTCTGTCTCAAATGTACATGTTACTTTGAGGCACTGAATCTGGAAGTACTAATCTTTAGCTACACAAATGGTCAGTAGGTAGTCTTCATAAACTATACACACTGGACATATTGAATTATTTATTTAGAATAATTATGCCACAATAAATATAAATCCAAGCTACATCATTTTCTTAGATTTGTTTATGTAGTTTGTGAAAATAAGTCTCCATTGGTCAGAATGAATCACTTTTATTGCTGTCAGCTATAAGCAATAACCAATAACATGGATAGCATTTTATTATCTAAATTCAAAGAGAAGGGAGGATGTAACTTTCAGATTTTTGTTAAGTTTTTTTTAATGGCCACTAAATTATTAACTGTGATAATTCCCATTTTTGGAGCTTCTATTGGACTCATTTCAAAATTTTATTATACCATATAAGTTGTGTTGCTGAGATGGCTGAGAAAACTCTAAAATCCAATCACACAATTATTGATTTTCAAATTGTAGAGTTTTAATGACAAATATCTATAATTTATGCTTTTTCAGTTTTCTTGTGAACTGCATTTACTACTCTTGAGAATTTTACCAAACTTGGATTAAGATCAATGGTATCATGTATTGTTTCAGTCTCATAAATTTTGGGGAAGTTCTTATTACTGGCCCAGAAAAAAAAATATTCTTTAGATTCATTCTGAGCAGGAGTGGCTCATGCCTTCTATCCAGAAAGTTGATTCATGAATCATCACTGCACTCCTGGTTCTGAGCATTCAAACATTGTTCTCCCCTCTAGTTGACTAGAAAAAAAGAAAAGCAACAACAAAAACAGATGTTAACCCTGAACAAGAATTAAGAAAGAATCTTCCTTTGTTTAATGCATACTTGATTGTTTGGGCATAGTAATGACTGTTCTGTTTATCTTCTTGAAATTCTGTTTTTGCCCTGAAATTAGGAGATTTCATCAATGAGGTCTGTATGAAAGTTCCAGTTCCACAGCTAAGCTCTTATTCATGCTTTCAAGTATAATCGGGGTTCAATATGAATTGAGTTCAAAGAACTTCTAAGAAAATTTCTCTAAGGATAATTCTTTTGTTCTTTCATATATATTTAATAAGAAAAATTGTTATCCATGTCCATGAAAACTGAAGGGTTTTATTTTTCTTCCTCTTTCCTTTTTTGCCAGGTTTGGGTGGCAAAAATCTAACTTTTAATTAGTATGTTTTATGTTTTACTAAGCTCTTTTTCCAAATACCTTTAATATCATTCTCTTTTGGCATTGTTAGTTTGTTCATCACCATTTTGAAATGCTAAGGAAATTTAGGCTCACAAAGACAGTATGGTCTGCTTATTGATACTTTTCATTTGTCTATCTTCATTTTTCTCTTAAAATTTCTAAGTATCACAGAAATGAGAAGATTTATCAGATGTTTCACTTGGAAAAGTGTCTTCAGTAAATTATTTCATGCAAAGGAATAGAACACTTAAGAGAATAGAGATTTTTCTCATTTAACTTTTTCCCATTAATGTGAGAAACTTTTCATAACAAGAATGGAGATCAGTGATGCTCCATTTAGTTCAATGTGCATCAGGAAGACAGAAAGAAGTAATAAACATTGCAGTAAAAAAATGGAAAATAACATAAATCCACCATGAATATGGTCCTTCTCTCTCTACTGTCCATGATGAAATGACTGTAATCTTTTTACAGTAAGTACACTTTACATTCATTAGGAACAAGCAAGTAAAGCTGGAACTCCCCTCAGCTTATAGATGTGGTTTGCATTCCTCTTACTGCTGTATCTGACATCTTATATACAATTAATCTGTCCCTTACTTTTAGGACTGACTTCTGCTTAGACATTTCAGAAATTTAGCCAAATTTTTGCAACAAATATGCATTTTAGTTGTTCTAATCTAATACATCTGTGGTGGGATAATTTCTCTTTTTTGATTGGAGGGGGAATAATTTCTTATTTGTACATTCCTCACACTAAAAATAAAATTATGTTCCAAAGAACCATGTGGTTCCATTCAATGTGAATAAGTAAGGTGAGTTAGGTGAGTGCCTTTGATGTTAGTGATAGTTACTTGAGATAGGAGAGAAGGAAGGTTTCCTTTTCTCTGAGTCCAAAGAAGGGAAAGAAAGAGAAATCAGAGCATATGGTAGAAATGCAGCATGCTTTTTATGTATTACATAAAACAAGAATGGACCATGACTAGATGCTTTGTTGAGGCAGCAGGAATAGTAAGGGTTGGACAGAAGTGATGAGGAAATAGATAATGAATTGCAGGTGGAACAATTATAGATCAAAGACACAGCTATAGGCAGACTGGGGGAGAGCAAACTGGGATGGGAGATTATATGCACTGAAGACAGAAATAAAATCTGACATAAAGACAATGCTAAATCCTTTAAAATGCTAACCCGGGAGATTTCCCAATCTCTTCATGGAATATGAGTGCAATTGCTGTAGAGTTGCCAGAAAGCTATGGAGTTATGTAGGGACAAGATTACTAACTAAAGAACCTAGGTTCAAATCCTAATCCTGCCACATACTAGCTATTTGAAATCAGGTGAGTCACAAAATTCACCTGTTCAGTAAACAAGTTGAAATTGTCTCTTCTGGTTTATTATCCTATGACTTTCTTGAGTCATAGCAGCTCAGTGTTATTCTGATGTGCATCAAAATACTTAATCTATATGGCAATTTTTCAGTAGAAGAACTTGTTTAATTTCCTTTGCTTTACCTGAAAATGTCCTTTATCCCTCTTTGTCCCAGTTATAGTCCATAATCCAAAGGCCAAGAGTGTTTTGTGGACAAATTAGAAAATGTAGAAAATTCTTAATAATAATATGATAACTCTTCCAAGATAGGCATGTTTGGGGCCCTTTTATGAAAGAGATTTATAGAGTCAATTGGGGTTAAGTGACTTGCCCAGGGTCACACAGCTGGGAAGTGTTAAGTGTCTGAGACCAGATTTGAATTCAGGTCCTCCTGACTTCAGGGCTGGTGCTCTATCCACTGAGCCACCTAGCTGCCCCCATAATATCTTAAAGAAAAAAAGAACTGTGGAGAACAACTTTGAACCCCTTGTTTTATAAATGAGGAAACCAAACAACTTATCCAAAGTCACAAGCTCAGAATATCAGAAGCCAGTTCAACCTCTCTAATATAACCAGAAAGAGATTATCCAAACTTTACTTGAAAAATATCAAATTAGGAGATGCCTACTACCTCTGAAAGCAGCCCATCTTCCATTTGTATTGTTTAAATTAAGTATTTCACTAGCAGAACCAGGACCAAAATCACTCTCTACCATCTTAATCAATGAGTCTTGCTTATGTACCTATTATATAGCAAGAATTGTATCATTTGCTGGTGATACAAAGACAGAAATTTATGAATCTTTGTGCTCAAGAATACTATAGTTTAATGGGAAGATCAAAATGAATTTATATATATATATATATGTGCATATATATATATGTGTGTCTTTATTGTTATTGGGAACCTTAAGGAAGAAATGATCCTTTCCCCTTCTCAAACATCCTTCAAATGTCTGCCTTGAATTATACCACAAAATTCCAAAGGAAAAAAACTTTGTCCCTTTCATATATATTTAAAATGCTTCATTTTGTATAAGTTATTTGTGTGTGTGCTGTATCACTACAGCACATTTTATAGCATTTTAAAGTTACATGGTAATAAAAGGTTTGTCTTATTCAGCCATCTATCCTTCAAGGCCAAGAAAAAAATGGGCCTCTGAACATAGGAAGTACTTAATAAATATTTGCTGAACCAAATTTTATTCAACCAAATCACAATCCCATAGAAGTGCATTAAAGGGAAAGGGCAGTCTAGCACTATTCCTTCCAGAAGCATGATAAGCCATTCTGCTAGACACTATTCCACTTCACACTCTGATAGCCTTTAAATTCATACAAATTATTCTTGACTACCCTTTAGTACAAAAAAAAGTTTCCTTTTTCTTTGAAAATGTACATGACCTATTTAAATCCTTAGGGAATTTAAAGCCATCTTCTAGACTTTAGTAAGACAATGGGGCACAGTAAGAATGTTAATGGACCCTAAACTTTAGAAAGGAGCAAAGTGTCACCGTAATATAGTAAAAATTTATGGCATACTATGTTGCATTCTAGGATAATTAAAGTCATTTGAAAGAGATGGCTGTGCTGGAAGCATCTGTGACAGGCCAGACTCAATCATATTCACTGAGGACTCAGTCTTTTTTTTAATTACCTTCATTATAAAATTGAGGTTATCACCAAGACCTCCATTTAAGGAGCTTTACTTATCATTTTGCATCACACCTGTCAATCTTAGAGTTGAAAGTTCCTTTTTGATTCTATCTAGCCTCTTATCAAAAGCATTTAGTCTTTTCTGTGCTTAAGTGACCAAAAAAAGAAGAATGAAAGGAATTGGGATAGAGGAAAATAACACTAAAGCACTGAAACTTCCTTTTAGCTGGAAGAAAAAATAATAAAGACCAGGAATTTAAAATCCATCTCTGAAAGCTAATTAAAGAATATTAATATGCATGCTACATTTCAAAGCCTTTATTTTATCAATTAAAAGATCTGAGATGTGCATTTAATTAGATGATTAGATAATACTTTGTAGCAAAAGAGAATTTACACATCACAAAGGAATCCTTCTCCATGATTTTATTCACTAAAATGACATTTGAATGTCTGTATTTAACTAAGTGATGGCATTAATATTACGTAAGGAGGCTGAGTTGGAGAACAGGAGTTAAGGAAATCAAACCAAGTCATAAGTAACTGTACTGTTTGCCCATCTGTATGAATCGTTGTAGTTGTAGAGTTCAGGTTCAAATAGGATAGATACTATAAACTGCAATAAGTGAAACATAAATACCTCCAACTTGAGACATGCTTATGCAAGTTATGTTAGGTTAATTGAACACTCACTTGTTAATCGTATATTTATAGCCATTTATTTTATCTGGAAAACAGGCCAGTGTGAAAGTTAATTTCTCCCTGTGGCATTCTGTGGAAATAAACTTTAGTAATTTGGGAATTGCACTATGTGCCTGAACCATCAGAAAAACACTGCACAGGCATTAAAACGTGCAATGAGTTGTATCAGGGAGCACTTTCCACAAGGACATTTGAAGATCACAATGAAACTTTAAAAAAAGAAAGAAAGAAGCATCAATGTATTATTTGATGTGTGAGGCAAAGAATACAGGCTAAGGTTATAGAACTGAGTCAAAGCATAACAAATATGTATATATACTATGATTTCATCTTTATGGCTATTCCCTTCACCCATACAGATCACTCAGCAGAATGTCTTCCTAATACAGCTGGATGGTGCAATGGACAGAGCACCAAGTCTGGAGTCCAAGAGTCCTGAGTTAAAATCTGGCCTCAGACATTGATTAGCTATGTGACCCTGGCTGTCACTTAACACCTATTTGAAACCCCTCAGTCTACACACACACACACACACACACACACACACATGCACACGCACACTTCTAGCACTTAACAAGGTGCACATAGTAAATGTTGAAAGCAGAGATTTTTAAACTGCAACTTTCACCTAATTCTGCATTCTGGATCCAAACAGAATTCCGCGCCCCCCCCCCATGTAAGCCATTCAGTCATTGAAGGATCATGATCAGGTCCCATTGCCCTTTCCCTAAGTTAAGCATCCCACTTTCTGCAAATGTTCTTCATAATTTGTGTATTCAGGACCTTTATAATCCAGGTTGCTATCCCTACACAAACCTCACTTTGTCAATGAAGCTAAAAATGAACTGTCCATAGCTGAAATTTAAATATGGTCTTAACACATCACAAGGAGCTATCACTTCTGTTGTTTTGTACCATGTATTTTTAATATTTGCAACTTAATAATTGTTTTTTCTTTTTTGGTACCATATCACTCTATTTACTAATTGATCTTACAGTCCACATATAAGCTTCTGTTTAAGCACATTTCTCCCAACTTATTCTTATACAATTGTTTCTTTAAACTTAAATATACAATTGTATATGTCTCTATAGACTCAGTGGATCATGCCAGACAGGTTTGGATCACGATTCCTTTATCTAACATATTAGCTATGCTCCCCAACACTATTTCCTTTGAATATATATACAGAATAATAATGAATCATTTAAAATAAATATATCTTGGGAAAGAGAAAGTACAATCATACTCTGAAATTAGATTTGTCCTCATGCTATATGTTTTGATTCCTTATTCACATCTAAGACATTCCCCTAGCATAAATGTTTATCCCTATTTGTAATTATTGGACCACCATAACAATAAGAAATAGATGGTGGTTTTTGTTTAGGTCTGTGATGATAAGTTTTTATTTGAAATAATTATTATAAATTTGGAAGCAAAGGCAGCAAATATTAAAAGATAAGATTGCACTTAGGCCTAGGAAAAGCAAATGATAAGAGGAACCAGTGATAACCAACATGTGTAAATAGTCAGTGATATCCTTGACATGTCTCTGAGATTTCACACAGAAAAGAGAAAGATTAGAAAATGACTTTGAAAACTGACTTGCTAACCTCCCACCACTTCAAACAGAAACTCAGTTTCTTCAAAGTCTCACAAAGGTGTGGATACCAAAGCAATCCAATTAATATTTGCATTTGATACAGTTTTTAAGAATTCTATCTATGAAGTCTCGTCATATAGGTCAGAGGAAGAGTCTGACCAAAATTTGAACTCAGATGGTTAATTACAGGTATACATCTAAATTTTCTCAACTACCCCCAAAATGTAATTATTTTTAGAATAAGAAAATGTGCATAATTCTAATTTTCATACACACAGCTTGTTTTACTATCTAATACTTATTCTAAGAATGGCACTATTCCAAAGGTGTGAATGAAATATGACATAAATGATATCATAAATAATCCAAAATTATATACTAGCCCATAAAACATTTTACTACTTTAAGTCTGTGATAGTCATCCAACTATAACCCCTAAATATCTCTAAAAGCCATTAATATTTGGCCACATTGAATTTTGTTTCCATCAAAAATTATTCTAAAAGAAATTTTCTGTTAGATAAAGATTTCATTCTGATGGTCATATGATTTGACCTATATATCCATATCTATGTATCTACATATAGAAATATCTCTAAATTCATATCTATAATTGACATCAAATTTTCTATACCAGAATTGATATCATATCTTTCTGCCAAGAAAAAAGAATCATACCTATGTTTAATAGATTTTATTGTCATATGAAATACTAAGAATTTTTGTATATTTCAACTTAAGTACACAAATCCTTTTTAATAGCTTCTATTTATAGAGTGTTTTACTGTCCACACAGTACTTTACTCACAACATCCCTATGAAGGAGATCATATAGCATGATTGTCCCCATTTAACAAATCAGGGAATAAATTTAATAATAATTTAGCCAGAGCCATGCTAGACAGTGTTAAAGCTGGCTAATATATTTAGGTTTCTTGATGCTCTGTATAATAGATTATCTACTACAACATGAGTCTAGTGAAACAAGTTTCTATACGGAGTATTCTCTAACAAAATCATAGGTCATTGGTGTGTTACATAATAATAATAAATCCCTAATCTTGCTATTCAGTAGTGTCTGATTTTTCATGCCTTCATGGACTAGCTATGAGGTTTTCTTGGCAAAGAAGTGGTTTTCCATTTCCTTTTCAAGTGGATTAAAGCAAACAAAGTTTAAATGACTTGTCCAGGATCATACAGCTAGTAAGTGTCTGGGAGTGGATCTTTCTGTCTCCAGGCTCAATAATACTCTATCCACTAAGCCATCTATCTCCCTCTACATGACTCCAATTACCTAAACTAAATCACCTACCTAAATACCCAACTTCTTCTCAAGAGTAATTTAAGTTTTGAAGAGCACGGTATCCAAAATTAATAATCATTTCAGATATGACTAGTTAACTTGGTTTTCCAGTATTAAATCTACCTACTGACTTCTTTAATCTTCTTTTCAGTCCCAAGTTAAATTTTACCTTTTGCTGGAAGCCTTCCCCAACATATTTTAATTCTAATGCCTTCTCTCCATTATTTTCTATTTTTACTTGATATAGCTTGCTTTGCATGTATTTGTTCATTGTCATTGTCCCCCTACAAACTGCAAGCTCCTTGAGATCAGAGACTGTCTTTCACTTCTTTTTGGATCCCAATACTTAGCACAGTGCTTGGCACATAGTCAGAACTTAAACCAATGAATGTTTATTGATTAATTGAAAAATATAAAACAGTGAGAAATGAAATACTTAAATGAAAATATTGGAAGATTTTGCATTTGGAATAAATAGTTCCATGATGTAACAGTTAATATTTTGGACTTGAAATCCAGCAATCATTGTTCAAACCTCCTGGGGCTCTCTGAATTTGCTTTCCTTGGAAATCTTTAGGAGGAAAAAAACAATTCTCTTAAGTTGTTTTAAAGGTAAACTTCTTTTTCAGGTACAATATAGAGTAGATGACTTCTGAAGTATATATGTCATATATGACATCTCTCAATTCTGTGACATAACTGTTAATAATCCAGAATTTGCTATTAACCTAAGTTGTACTGAAGCATTCTTTACAGTCAATTCAAATTCTTTTTTTAACTTTAAATTTTATTGATGTATTTTATTTTTACTTTACAAACATGTACAAATCACTTTCACTTTGTGAGAGGCAAAATAAAATATTTACAACTAACTAAAACTAATGATAGTAATCTCACCTGAAAGTGTATATGGCATTTCATATCTGTAGTACTCTCTGCATAACACCTTATTAAAAAAAATTAACGGACATCATATAAAACTGTTTTGTCCATATAGTATCCAGGAAAATGTGCCAAGAAGAAATTTTACTTTAAAAAATAGTAAAAAAATAAATAAGTAAATAACTTTTGCAGATAATTTACCACTTCCGATAAGACCTGAACATATAATCATGGCCTAGAAACATTTGAGTGATCACCATATTAAGTAATCAGTACCACCAAGGCTCAAACAAATGAATAAAGCTATCAGAATAAAGCCTCAGAATAATTTCAGTTATATCCTGGATGTCCTGTTGGTGGCCATTGTTAGCCTTATTGATTTATGTCAAGCTGGCCCAGATCCCCTACTGGCCAATGAAGCCTTGATTTTCAATTCAGTAAACATCTATTAAGTGTCCTACTATGTGTTAGGCTCTATGCTTAGCTCTGAATATATGAACTGTCATTTCTTTCGACCTATAAAATTCGTGAACCTATAGTATTCATGAGTGGCAACTTCTTGACAACTGAGATAAGTGATTACATATAGAAGTGACCCTGGTTTCTTGAAATATACACCAATTGATCAGCTCTACAACATTGCCCATATTTTGAAAGGCTTCACAAATAGCCCCCAGTAACAAACCATCTACTGTCCAAGGATTAGTCTCATTAAATATGGAATGGCTTATAACTAGGGAGCATAGGCCTTAAAATGTTATATTTGCAGTCAAGAAGACCTAAATACAAAACTTTCTTCAAACCTTAATTAACTATAATTGCCTAAAAAAAGTTATTTAACTTCTGTCAGCCTCAGTTTCTTTAACTATAAAACTATATCTATACTTTAACTATATATAAGGCTCAAATGAGATAACATAGTTCTTTCCAAAATTTAAAGTGCTATGTAAATGCTGGCTGTTTTTTTTTAAATTATAACCAGAAGGATGGCCACTAAGTTACAAACCCTAGAGGGGAGAAAAATGTCCCAGAGCCATACACAGCCTTATATTACTTCAATAGTGACAGTAGTACAGGGGCAAAAAAGAGACAGAAAGAGTACTAAGAACCACTCTGTGTGTGTCTACATACATACATACAATTATATATGTTACATATGTATGTGTGTACATTTGCATATGTATATACATGGGTGTACTTATTCATTTAACTTTGGATACTCTAGCTGCAGCATTCAAGATAATATACAACTTAGCATTAAAACATATAATTATTGGTAATCTCACTATCATTTAAACCAGATAAAATAAGGACATTGAAGTTAAATGGGTACCTAGCTTACAAGTTCTCCTTGGTAAGAAAAATAAAGTTGGCAGAGTTGTTTTCATCATGTATACAAAGATAACCAGAAATATTATTTCATAGGTTGCTTGGTCATCTCCTCACATCATATGAATATAAGTAAAAAAA